>OY660869.1:36027500-36147500 GCA_962446985.1 Xyrichtys novacula | reverse complement strand
TGACCGAGAGTCAGGGAGGAGAGGAGGAGGAGGAGAGGAGGAGGGGAGGAGAGGAGAGGAGAGGAGAGGAGGAGAGGAGAGGAGGGGGGAGGAGGAGAGGAGAGGAGGAGGAGAGGAGAGGGGAGGAGAGGAGAGGAGAGGAGGAGAGGAGGAGAGAGGAGAGGGGAGGAGGAGGGAAGGAGGAGGAGGGGAGGAGAGGGGAAGAGGGGATAAAAGGGGAGGAGGAGAGGAGAGGGGAGGAGGAGGAGAGAGGAGGAGGAGGAGAGGAGAGGAGAGGGGAGGAGGAGGGGAGGAGAGGAGAGGGGAGGAGGAGGGGAGGAGAGGAGAGGGGAGGAGAGGAGAGGAGGAGTAGAGGAGAGGAGAGGAGGAGTGAAGGAGAGGAGAAGAGGAGAGGAAAGGAGGGAAGGGGAGGAGAGAAGAAGAGGAGGAGAGGGGAGAGAAGGAGAGGAGAGGAGGAGAGGGGAGGAGGATTACAATCAAAAAGTGTTCAGTCCTCAGATTTGTAAATTTTCACCTCAGGGTTCGACTCTAACTTTGTTCTCCTGAGTTAAAAAAGTACGGAGCACAAAGAACTTTAGGGGATCAATGAAAACTGATCAATAATGTTTGTCTTATTGATCGACCTTAGTTCTATTATTAGAAATCAGTTTTAGTTCTTTTGGTCACATGACAGTGAAGCTATTGAAGGAAAACAGCCTTTTCTGAGAACATGAACCGGTAATTTATTGACGGTCACTTATTCAACACCGACGTTGACAGTGAGGGTGTCGAGTAGATTTAACCTCGCTGCTGTTGTTATTCCCGGTTATGGAGAGAGAGAAGACACCGGTAGGTCCTCAGAGAATGTCCGTCAGATATCCAACCTGAAACTAACTTCACCGCCGTATTTACAGGAAAATATATCCAACCTGAAACTAACTTCACCGCCGTATTTACAGGAAAATATATCCAACCTAAAACTAACTTCACCGCCGTATTTACAGGAAAATATATCCAACCTGAAACTAACTTCACCGCCGTATTTACAGGAAAATATATCCAACCTGAAACTAACTTCACCGCTGTATTTACAGGAGAATATATCCAACCTGAAACTAACTTCACCGCTGTATTTACAGGAAAATATATCCAACCTGAAACTAACTTCACCGCCGTATTTACAGGAAAATATATCCAACCTGAAACTAACTTCACCGCCGTATTTACAGGAAAATATATCCAACCTGAAACTAACTTCACCGCTGTATTTACAGGAAAATATATCCAACCTGAAACTAACTTCACCGCCGTATTTACAGGAAAATATATCCAACCTGAAACTAACTTCACCGCCGTATTTACAGGAAAATATATCCAACCTGAAACTAACTTCACCGTCGTATTTACAGGAAAATATATCCAACCTGAAACTAACTTCACCGCCGTATTTACAGGAAAATATATCCAACCTGAAACTAACTTCACCGCTGTATTTACAGGAAAATATATCCAACCTGAAACTAACTTCACCGCCGTATTTACAGGAAAATATATCCAACCTGAAACTAACTTCACCGCCGTATTTACAGGAAAATATATCCAACCTGAAACTAACTTCACCGCCGTATTTACAGGAAAATATATCCAACCTGAAACTAACTTCAACGCCGTATTTACAGGAAAATATATCCAACCTGAAACTAACTTCACCGCCGTATTTACAGGAAAATATATCCAACCTGAAACTAACTTCACCGCCGTATTTACAGGAAAATATATCCAACCTGAAACTAACTTCACCGCCGTATTTACAGGAAAATATATCCAACCTGAAACTAACTTCACCGCCGTATTTACAGGAAAATATATCCAACCTAAAACTAACTTCACCGCCGTATTTACAGGAAAATATATCCAACCTAAAACTAACTTCACCGCCGTATAACTTCACCGCCGTATTTACAGGAGAATATATCCAACCTGAAACTAACTTCACCGCCGTATTTACAGGAAAATATATCCAACCTAAAACTAACTTCACCGCCGTATTTACAGGAAAATATATCCAACCTGAAACTAACTTCACCGCCGTGTTTACATATTTGTTGATTTTTTTATTTGCACACATGTGACCCTAAATATATTTGACGATTCACACACATCTGTTTTTAGTCGCACTGTGGAGCCCTGCATCATCTCTAACTTCTTAATCCTCTAACACAGAAATCTCATGATAATCTGAGTCGGTCCAAACTGAACCTCTTCCTCCTGAACTTCACGGTCTAACAGTGATCTGAAAACTTAAAAACACGGTTTGAAACACGTTTGATTATGAGGAGATGAAAAGATGAGGCCGTCTGAGGAAAACTCGACTTTATGAATTTTCTAAACTCTGAGAACTCCTGAAGGTTCGGATGCAGGAGGCTGAACGCCTACATGCCTGGTGAGTGGAGGATTAGAGGCTCTGATCCGACGCGGAGGTCTTTGTAAACCTGATGACGGTCGTCTCATCGAGAATACAGGACTGTCATTGGTCACATCAGCTGACACTGTTTAAAGTCTCTGTCCCTGTTTGAACCCTCGGCGGACCCTGCAGAGCTCACATGTGAATATGGAAGGGTGGGTTTGCACGCATAAGAAGAATGGCGGCGGCGGCGGCGGTGAAGTCTTCCTCCCTGTTTTAACCCCGTCCTCTCTGCGGACCCTGCAGAGCTCTGTCCCTGTCTCTGTGTTTGTGCAGGGTCCTCTCCGCCTCACGCTCGGCTGCTGCAGAGCTGGAGAGCAGGATGAAAAGCAGCTCTACCACCAACAGAGCTGAATGGTCATTGTGAGGTTCACAAAGGCGGCTGAGGAGGACACAGGACTCACTCGTCTCAATGGTTCACTTTGGGGCTGAGACAAAGGAGCAGGACCGGCAGAGAGGAGCAGCACTCCAGTCTGAGGGACTCATCGGGTGTTAAAGACGCAATCAATCAGCCCATCAGGCCCGCTGCAGCTGACCTGATTTACATGAGGGCATCAATCACTGTGGAGGAATGTCCTCAGAGGACAACAGCTCTGACACGTCCTCATGGGTCTCTGGATCATCCCTGAGACTGTCTTCATGCTGACCCTGTCCCTCTAAAAACCAGAGTTAGAGAGAACTCAGAAGACCAGATATCTGCTCCGATCAGATGATCAATGATGATTACTGCTCATCTGAGTCACAGGAAGTCCTCAAAGGGTCACCGTCGTCCCCAGAGGACCAGCGTCCTATCAGGGAGCTTTATGTCGAGGACAGACTACCTCTGAGCAACATTCCTGACTGAAGGTCCCTGTTATTGATCCCTTCTTAATAAACTTCTGATAAGACCTGAGGAGGATCTTCTAAAATAAAATCATAATTAACACATTTATTTACTCTCATTACACCTCTGTTAACATCAGCATAAATAGGTCCTTTATTTAACAAACTGTCACAATAAATAAATAGATAAATAAAAAAACAAACAAAAAAACTGCTCAATAATGACAGGGAATCGTTTTTTTTTTCCCCATATAGTTTCATATTTTTATATTTTGCATGACATTAAGTGACACAACTATTACATTTACATTTCCAATTTCAAAAAATGTGGGAGACTGTAAAATGTTGATTTAAAAAATAACATCATTTTAACCCTATATTTTAATAGAAGCAGCGCAAAAATGACAAATCTGATGTTGAAACTTGTCCACACATTTGACTACAAGTTGTTCTCCGAAGTGATTAAATGTTAACTATGATCACAGCTTTTGATATTATTTAATTTTGACAGCAGTGTCTGTGGCACGTAAAGTCATGCCAAGCTTTAACTATGCAAACTTTGAACCATACAGAAGGCTCAGTTTCACATAGGGTCCTACAGTTTTTGTGTAGATTCAGTGGCTGAGAGTTGAGATATTCTTCTTTTTAATCCTGCCCCTTTCCCACAGTGCTGTTGAAGACATTTGCTCTTTATCTCCAGGTGAAACAAAACAATCTCATCTTCAACCTCTACAAGCCAACAAACCAAAACTGACATTCGTCAGCATGTGTGCAGCTGAACTTTGTTGGAGCTGAAGCTGTGAGATGTTTTTATGAAGACCAGAGAGGAGAGCATGGAGATAGTGGATTCTACATGAAGAAGAGTCTCTGCGTCGGCTCCAGAGAGAGAAACCGGCGCACTCTGGAGATCTTCTTTAAATGATAAAACGACTTTTTGGGAACATCTCGTATGTGAGGCTCCAAACTGAGGTTCAACAGTCAATAATCCATTTATAGATGTTCATCAATACATGTTAATAAGCTGCAAAGGAGCGCCGTCAGTGATTGATAAGTGATTGATTAAGGGTTCATTCGTTCATTCATTAATCTGAACCTCTCACGTATCATCTAATTAAAGTTAACGAGCGGATCCTGCTGAGTTCTTAACCAGGAGTCTCCAAGTCCTCCTGAAGGTCGGTGATGATTTGAATTCAGGGTCAAACGGGTTGAAATCATGTCAATAATGACTCTTTATGCTGATGTTAACAGAGGTGTAAAAAAAAAATTATAAAAGACCAAAACCTTAAATTGGAAATAGCAAAAAACATGCGTCCTTCAATTGTCTTCATATTCACACTAAAGAAAGACGATCATGTCCACCAGCATCCCTGCAAGTTTCAGGATGGGCATTCCATCACTTTTTGAGTAATCAGTCAAAACGTGTGGTTCGTTAGGTGGAAAATCGCCATATTTGACACATTATACAGTCCTGACCTCATCTGGAGTCAGCCCCACTTGCCTGCCTGTGTAAAATATTACTTCCTCATAGTGCAAAATGCTTTTTTTGAGTGTTTTCATTTGTATGTTATCCCATATTGATATGAAAAATGGCTAGAATAGCTTATTTGTGCTCAGTTTTCCATCACATTTCATTTCTGTTTGCACCTACATCCAGAATATGATCTTAGCTTCATGGGAGAATCATTTGGACATACCTGCATGTCCTGGATCCTTAAGTTATTTGTCAACCCTAGGATCCAGGACATGCAGGTATGTCCCAATGATTTTTGTGTCATTATCTTTTGATTAAAAATGGCCAATTCTGATGAAGAAGAAACGTCACCTGTGGGAGACATGAACGGAGCAGCTGCACATTTCCAGCATGGTTAGCAGAGGATGGTTTCGATCCATCGACCTCTGGGTTTTAGGCCCAGCACGCTTCCACTGCGCCACTCTGCTATTTTATTTATTTTATTTTTTTTTCAAGGTTTTTAGTCTTGTGTTGGGAGAAACCGAAGCACTCGGAGTAAACCCATTCGCTGGTGGCCATGTATGGGCCTGAAGTCTGTCCTCATATCCATCTAGGACTTCATGCGCGACAAGCTGCAGTTAGGCGGGAAGCCCAGGGGGTCCAAGCTGAAGTGAAAGTCCGGAGAAGACATCTGAAGAACTTTTGGATGGAGCTGGGTCTTTCTGATGAAAAATGCTTCATTAGAGCCTCAGCCACAGCCTCAAGGAGTGGTTGATCCTCTTCCAAGAGATTTAACCAAAGAACTGAAGCATCAACATTTTTGAGCACTTCTTTGTACACAGCTTTGCATTTCTTTTTGATGCTTTTCAGGCTCAAATCCACATTAACAGAAGTACCACTCATCTTTTCATACAGCATGTCTGTCAGTCTGGCTTCAGCTGATTTGTAGGTCTGATCGGGGAAGAAATTTTTCATGACTTTGCGTAAGAACATCTTCACAATGATTTGGCAAATCAGTGGGTCCCACAGAACAGATTCAGTGTTTTGACCAGATGGTTTTGCCACCTGAGCCTGTTCTACTTGCTCCTCAGCTGTGTAGACCTCTTCCTTCTCCTCCTCATCTGAGCAGGCCTCTTCCTTCTCCTCCTCAGCTGTGTAGACCTCTTCTTCCTCCTCCTCATCTGAGCAGGCCTCTTCTTCCTCCTCCTCAGCTGTGAAGCTTTGAACCTCCTCTCGCACAGGTGTGGGGCAGGTCTGATCCTCAGCTCCAGTTTTGGGGGGACTGAGATCTGACTGGTTATTCTGCACAAATCTCCTGAACTTCTTGAGAGTCATGCTCACACAGTCCTTCCTAATCTTGCGCAGTCGGCTCTGCTTCTTTAGCCACTTCCTCGTCTCTTTAAGGATCTTGTCTACTCCAGCACGAATCTCTTCTCGGTGTGTTTTTTCTTGGACTTTTGGTGGTGTCAAGTGACTGGCCAATGTGTCACTCAGCTTTTCAGCAAAACTTTCCAGCTCGTCACCGGAAAAGATGCTGGCTAATTTCTCAAAGGGGCAATCCTCTAATGACCCACGACTTGGTACCTGATTGTTTGTTGTAATGAACTCTGTTAAAAGATCATCCACACTCTTAATCAGCTGTGAATTGACTAATTTCACAGCTTCCTGTTCTTTACGGGAGGCCGGCTTGCGTCTGAATTTAGACATCATGCTCAGGATTGACCCTCGAGCAAATGTTTGGACAAAGACAGTCCTCATCTGCCTGATGACTTTTCTCCTGCGGTATCCTAAGAGATCTTCTGTGTGACATCCAGCCAGGTCCTGTGGAACATCCTCTGTAAAATTTTCAACAATCTGAGATGATAACTCTGATAACTCGTAGTCCTTGCTGGTTTGAGAAAGAAGCAGGCTATCTTCTTCCTCTGTGGAGTAACTCTGAGCATCATGAACAATCTCTTCCAGTTGTTGCTCCAGGATTTCTTTGGTCACATGAAAAATAGTCGGGGATTTGTTGACCGTAGACTCGGCCCTGCCTGGTTTCTCTTCTTGCAGAGAAGTTACAGAGGTCTGAGTGGGTACCACCACCTCTTCCTTCTCCTGCACAGTGCAGGTTGATTTGACTCGGTGCAACATTGTCTTCATCCTTTCGTAGCAGTTTTTGAGAATCCTCTTGAAGTGTCCCCTCAGTTTGATTAGAATAGTGGGGGAAGTCTTGTGCTCCTCCGAGTCGTCACTGTCACTTGTTTTAGACAGCCTGGAGTTGACTCTCTCTGTGACTGCTGTGACCATGAGCTCTGTCACCCGCCCGCTCTTAGGGTAGTGGATGTCTCCTACACCCTGTACCTCTGCCACAGTCTGTGCGATGACTTCACCCATGTTCCCTAAACATTCGCGCACGTCCTCCTTACACACAGATTTAGCAGATCCTGGTGACCAGTCTTTCTGTTTTTCAAGTCTTCTGTTGAGAGACTCATGCAGACTTTGAGCCAAAATTTCAATAACATTTACACACAAAGCTGTCACGCGAGTACTTGTCTCTGGGTCAAGACGCCCAGTCTCCAGTCTCTGCCAGTTTTCTGCCGTCAGCTGGTTCATGAACGCACGGACGACTGGCCTAAGAGTCTCTTTGGAGGCCAGATAAAAATTCAGTTCCATCCTCTCTGGTGTGCTGATGAGACTCATACCTGCGTTTGTGTTTGTTAGCTGTTTTAAAATGATTGCGTCTCTTTAAGCGATGATCTTAAAGCAAAGTCCAATTTGGTCTTTCTTCACCTCGGTGCAGTTAAACACTCGCTCTCATGCTCCCTTTGAATGCCTTCGACCTCAAGTCCTCAAAGCTCTGATGACATCACTGTGATGACATCAAAGCTTTTCATAGCTCTGATGTCATCACTGTGATGTCATAGCTGATGTCACTGCAGGGCTGGCTGAGGCTTCCTCCTGGAATTCCACGTTGCTATGGCAACGGATCACAACTAAATTCTGCCACACCCTAAAACTTAAAATAGGTCCTTTATTTAACAAACTGTCACAATAAATAAATAGATAAATAAAAAAACAAACAAAAAAACTGCTCAATAATGACAGGGAATCGTTTTTTTTTTTCCCCATATAGTTTCATATTTTTATATTTTGCATGACATTAAGTGACACAACTATTACATTTACATTTCCAATTTCAAAAAATGTGGGAGACTGTGTAAAATGTTGATTTAAAAAATAACATCATTTTAACCCTATATTTTAATAGAAGCAGCGCAAAAATGACAAATCTGATGTTGAAACTTGTCCACACATTTGACTACAAGTTGTTCTCCGAAGTGATTAAATGTTAACTATGATCACAGCTTTTGATATTATTTAATTTTGACAGCAGTGTCTGTGGCACGTAAAGTCATGCCAAGCTTTAACTATGCAAACTTTGAACCATACAGAAGGCTCAGTTTCACATAGGGTCCTACAGTTTTTGTGTAGATTCAGTGGCTGAGAGTTGAGATATTCTTCTTTTTAATCCTGCCCCTTTCCCACAGTGCTGTTGAAGACATTTGCTCTTTATCTCCAGGTGAAACAAAACAATCTCATCTTCAACCTCTACAAGCCAACAAACCAAAACTGACATTCGTCAGCATGTGTGCAGCTGAACTTTGTTGGAGCTGAAGCTGTGAGATGTTTTTATGAAGACCAGAGAGGAGAGCATGGAGATAGTGGATTCTACATGAAGAAGAGTCTCTGCGTCGGCTCGAGAGAGAGAAACCGGCGCACTCTGGAGATCTTCTTTAAATGATCAAACGACTTTTTGGGAACATCTCGTATGTGAGGCTCCAAACTGAGGTTCAACAGTCAATAATCCATTTATAGATGTTCATCAATACATGTTAATAAGCTGCAAAGGAGCGCCGTCAGTGATTGATAAGTGATTGATTAAGGGTTCATTCGTTCATTCATTAATCTGAACCTCTCACGTATCATCTAATTAAAGTTAACGAGCGGATCCTGCTGAGTTCTTAACCAGGAGTCTCCAAGTCCTCCTGAAGGTCGGTGATGATTTGAATTCAGGGTCAAACGGGTTGAAATCATATCAATAATGACTCTTTATGCTGATGTTAACAGAGGTGTAAAAAAAATTATAAAAGACCAAAACCTTAAATTGGAAATAGCAAAAAACATGCGTCCTTCAATTTTCTTCATATTCACACTAAAGAAAGACGATCATGTCCACTAGCATCCCTGCAAGTTTCAGGATGGGCATTCCATCACTTTTTGAGTAATCAGTCAAAACGTGTGGTTCGTTAGGTGGAAAATCGCCATATTTGACACATTATACAGTCCTGACCTCATCTGGAGTCAGCCCCACTTGCCTGCCTGTGTAAAATATGACTTCCTCATAGTGCAAAATGCTTTTTTTGAGTGTTTTCATTTGTATGTTATCCCATATTGATATGAAAAATGGCTAGAATAGCTTATTTGTGCTCAGTTTTCCATCACATTTCATTTCTGTTTGCACCTACATCCAGAATATGATCTTAGCTTCATGGGAGAATCATTTGGACATACCTGCATGTCCTGGATCCTTAAGTTATTTGTCAACCCTAGGATCCAGGACATGCAGGTATGTCCCAATGATTTTTGTGTCATTATCTTTTGATTAAAAATGGCCAATTCTGATGAAGAAGAAACATCACCTGTGGGAGACATGAACGGAGCAGCTGCACATTTCCAGCATGGTTAGCAGAGGATGGTTTCGATCCATCGACCTCTGGGTTTTAGGCCCAGCACGCTTCCACTGCGCCACTCTGCTATTTTATTTTATTTTATTTTTTTCAAGGTTTTTAGTCTTGTGTTGGGAGAAACCGAAGCACTCGGAGTAAACCCATTCGCTGGTGGCCATGTATGGGCCTGAAGTCTGTCCTCATATCCATCTAGGACTTCATGCGCGACAAGCTGCAGTTAGGCGGGAAGCCCAGGGGGTCCAAGCTGAAGTGAAAGTCCGGAGAAGACATCTGAAGAACTTTTGGATGGAGCTGGGTCTTTCTGATGAAAAATGCTTCATTAGAGCCTCAGCCACAGCCTCAAGGAGTGGTTGATCCTCTTCCAAGAGATTTAACCAAAGAACTGAAGCATCAACATTTTTGAGCACTTCTTTGTACACAGCTTTGCATTTCTTTTTGATGCTTTTCAGGCTCAAATCCACATGAACAGAAGTACCACTCATCTTTTCATACAGCATGTCTGTCAGTCTGGCTTCAGCTGATTTGTAGGTCTGATCGGGGAAGAAATTCTTCATGACTTTGCGTAAGAACATCTTCACAATGATTTGGCAAATCAGTGGGTCCCACAGAACAGATTCAGTGTTTTGACCTGATGGTTTTGCCACCTGAGCCTGTTCTACTTGCTCCTCAGCTGTGTAGACCTCTTCCTTCTCCTCCTCATCTGAGCAGGCCTCTTCCTTCTCCTCCTCAGCTGTGTAGAACTCTTCTTCCTCCTCCTCATCTGAGCAGGCCTCTTCTTCCTCCTCCTCATCTGAGCAGGCCTCTTCCTTTTCCTTCTCAGCTGTGAAGCTTTGAACCTCCTCTCGCACAGGTGTGGGGCAGGTCTGATCCTCAGCTCCAGTTTTGGGGGGACTGAGATCTGACTGGTTATTCTGCACAAATCTCCTGAACTTCTTGAGAGTCATGCTCACACAGTCCTTCCTAATCTTGCGCAGTCGGCTCTGCTTCTTTAGCCACTTCCTCGTCTCTTTAAGGATCTTGTCTACTCCAGCACGAATCTCTTCTCGGTGTGTTTTTTCTTGGACTTTTGGTGGTGTCAAGTGACTGGCCAATGTGTCACTCAGCTTTTCAGCAAAACTTTCCAGCTCGTCACCGGAAAAGATGCTGGCTAATTTCTCAAAGGGGCAATCCTCTAATGACCCACGACTTGGTACCTGATTGTTTGTTGTAATGAACTCTGTTAAAAGATCATCCACACTCTTAATCAGCTGTGAATTGACTAATTTCACAGCTTCCTGTTCTTTACGGGAGGCCGGCTTGCGTCTGAATTTAGACATCATGCTCAGGATTGACCCTCGAGCAAATGTTTGGACAAAGACAGTCCTCATCTGCCTGATGACTTTTCTCCTGCGGTATCCTAAGAGATCTTCTGTGTGACATCCAGCCAGGTCCTGTGGAACATCCTCTGTAAAATTTTCAACAATCTGAGATGATAACTCTGATAACTCGTAGTCCTTGCTGGTTTGAGAAAGAAGCAGGCTATCTTCTTCCTCTGTGGAGTAACTCTGAGCATCATGAACAATCTCTTCCAGTTGTTGCTCCAGGATTTCTTTGGTCACATGAAAAATAGTCGGGGATTTGTTGACCGTAGACTCGGCCCTGCCTGGTTTCTCTTCTTGCAGAGAAGTTACAGAGGTCTGAGTGGGTACCACCACCTCTTCCTTCTCCTGCACAGTGCAGGTTGATTTGACTCGGTGCAACATTGTCTTCATCCTTTCGTAGCAGTTTTTGAGAATCCTCTTGAAGTGTCCCCTCAGTTTGATTAGAATAGTGGGGGAAGTCTTGTGCTCCTCCGAGTCGTCACTGTCACTTGTTTTAGACAGCCTGGAGTTGACTCTCTCTGTGACTGCTGTGACCATGAGCTCTGTCACCCGCCCGCTCTTAGGGTAGTGGATGTCTCCTACACCCTGTACCTCTGCCACAGTCTGTGCGATGACTTCACCCATGTTCCCTAAACATTCGCGCACGTCCTCCTTACACACAGATTTAGCAGATCCTGGTGACCAGTCTTTCTGTTTTTCAAGTCTTCTGTTGAGAGACTCATGCAGACTTTGAGCCAAAATTTCAATAACATTTACACACAAAGCTGTCACGCGAGTACTTGTCTCTGGGTCAAGACGCCCAGTCTCCAGTCTCTGCCAGTTTTCTGCCGTCAGCTGGTTCATGAACGCACGGACGACTGGCCTAAGAGTCTCTTTGGAGGCCAGATAAAAATTCAGTTCCATCCTCTCTGGTGTGCTGATGAGACTCATACCTGCGTTTGTGTTTGTTAGCTGTTTTAAAATGATTGCGTCTCTTTAAGCGATGATCTTAAAGCAAAGTCCAATTTGGTCTTTCTTCACCTCGGTGCAGTTAAACACTCGCTCTCATGCTGCCTTTGAATGCCTTCGACCTCAAGTCCTCAAAGCTCTGATGACATCACTGTGAAGACATCAAAGCTTTTCATAGCTCTGATGTCATCACTGTGATGTCATAGCTGATGTCACTGCAGGGCTGGCTGAGGCTTCCTCCTGGAATTCCACGTTGCTATGGCAACGGATCACAACTAAATTCTGCCACACCCTAAAACTTAAAATAGGTCCTTTATTTAACAAACTGTCACAATAAATAAATAGATAAATAAAAAAACAAACAAAAAAACTGCTCAATAATGACAGGGAATCGTTTTTTTTTTTTCCCCATATAGTTTCATATTTTTATATTTTGCATGACATTAAGTGACTCAACTATTACATTTACATTTCCAATTTCAAAAAATGTGGGAGACTGTGTAAAATGTTGATTTAAAAAATAACATCATTTTAACCCTATATTTTAATAGGGAACCGAAGCCACGCCCACTTCCGCGTTAGCGCTATAGGTCCTATTGGGATAATAGGAGTGAATGGACAGGTCTATGGTATTTTCTGGTCCGCTTTGTTTTACACCCTGAGTCACAAATATGTTGTATTTTAACTTAAATGATAACCATTAAGGTAAATAAAGGCTCTGTTTGTTGTGTAATTGTTGATCTATTTGTCTTTGAAAACACGTAAATGGAGAGACTACAGACCTCAAGAAGTCGCGTAAATGACATAGAGCCCCCTTGTAGAGCTTGTCCCGCATGCTGGCTCTCACTCGACCAACTATCTCTCCGCCGGCGTAACTCCCACTCTCAACATGACCCGACTTGTAGTGGTTTTCACCACGTTTAATACTCTTTCCTTCATCCTGGAAGAAGGACGTGAAACTTGCCAAAGTCACCGCCATCGTCGTCTGTCAAAGCTTAGACAGTGACGCAAAAATAGTGCGACGAGCGGTGTAGTTCATTACGTGGTCTCACTCTAAATTAAACTGTAGTTATAGCAACATGTCTAAAATCACGGCTTTTTCGAGGTTAAAATGTAAATTTAAACATGATAAACATTATATGTGAAATCCACGGCGTATACCAAAGCGGACCAGTAGTTATATATATCTGTCCATTCATTTTGATGGGCTCCATAGGACCGTATGCTAACCCGGAAGTTAGCATGACTTCGGTTCCCTATAGAAGCAGCGCAAAAATGACAAATCTGATGTTGAAACTTGTCCACACATTTGACTACAAGTTGTTCTCCGAAGTGATTAAATGTTAACTATGATCACAGCTTTTGATATTATTTAATTTTGACAGCAGTGTCTGTGGCACGTAAAGTCATGCCAAGCTTTAACTATGCAAACTTTGAACCATACAGAAGGCTCAGTTTCACATAGGGTCCTACAGTTTTTGTGTAGATTCAGTGGCTGAGAGTTGAGATATTCTTCTTTTTAATCCTGCCCCTTTCCCACAGTGCTGTTGAAGACATTTGCTCTTTATCTCCAGGTGAAACAAAACAATCTCATCTTCAACCTCTACAAGCCAACAAACCAAAACTGACATTCGTCAGCATGTGTGCAGCTGAACTTTGTTGGAGCTGAAGCTGTGAGATGTTTTTATGAAGACCAGAGAGGAGAGCATGGAGATAGTGGATTCTACATGAAGAAGAGTCTCTGCGTCGGCTCCAGAGAGAGAAACCGGCGCACTCTGGAGATCTTCTTTAAATGATCAAACGACTTTTTGGGAACATCTCGTATGTGAGGCTCCAAACTGAGGTTCAACAGTCAATAATCCATTTATAGATGTTCATCAATACGTGTTAATAAGCTGCAAAGGAGCGCCGTCAGTGATTGATAAGTGATTGATTAAGGGTTCATTCGTTCATTCATTAATCTGAACCTCTCACGTATCATCTAATTAAAGTTAACGAGCGGATCCTGCTGAGTTCTTAACCAGGAGTCTCCAAGTCCTCCTGAAGGTCGGTGATGATTTGAATTCAGGGTCAAACGGGTTGAAATCATGTCAATAATGACTCTTTATGCTGATGTTAACAGAGGTGTGAAAAAAAAATTATAAAAGACCAAAACCTTAAATTGGAAATAGCAAAAAACATGCGTCCTTCAATTTTCTTCATATTCACACTAAAGAAAGAGGTTCATGTCCACTAGCATCCCTGCAAGTTTCAGGATGGGCATTCCATCACTTTTTGAGTAATCAGTCAAAACGTGTGGTTCGTTAGGTGGAAAATCGCCATATTTGACACATTATACAGTCCTGACCTCATCTGGAGTCAGCCCCACTTGCCTGCCTGTGTAAAATATTACTTCCTCATAGTGCAAAATGCTTTTTTTGAGTGTTTTCATTTGTATGTTATCCCATATTGATATGAAAAATGGCTAGAATAGCTTATTTGTGCTCAGTTTTCCATCACATTTCATTTCTGTTTGCACCTACATCCAGAATATGATCTTAGCTTCATGGGAGAATCATTTGGACATACCTGCATGTCCTGGATCCTTAAGTTATTTGTCAACCCTAGGATCCAGGACATGCAGGTATGTCCCAATGATTTTTGTGTCATTATCTTTTGATTAAAAATGGCCAATTCTGATGAAGAAGAAACGTCACCTGTGGGAGACATGAACGGAGCAGCTGCACATTTCCAGCATGGTTAGCAGAGGATGGTTTCGATCCATCGACCTCTGGGTTTTAGGCCCAGCACGCTTCCACTGCGCCACTCTGCTATTTTATTTTATTTTATTTTTTTTCAAGGTTTTTAGTCTTGTGTTGGGAGAAACCGAAGCACTCGGAGTAAACCCATTCGCTGGTGGCCATGTATGGGCCTGAAGTCTGTCCTCATATCCATCTAGGACTTCATGCGCGACAAGCTGCAGTTAGGCGGGAAGCCCAGGGGGTCCAAGCTGAAGTGAAAGTCCGGAGAAGACATCTGAAGAACTTTTGGATGGAGCTGGGTCTTTCTGATGAAAAATGCTTCATTAGAGCCTCAGCCACAGCCTCAAGGAGTGGTTGATCCTCTTCCAAGAGATTTAACCAAAGAACTGAAGCATCAACATTTTTGAGCACTTCTTTGTACACAGCTTTGCATTTCTTTTTGATGCTTTTCAGGCTCAAATCCACATTAACAGAAGTACCACTCATCTTTTCATACAGCATGTCTGTCAGTCTGGCTTCAGCTGATTTGTAGGTCTGATCGGGGAAGAAATTTTTCATGACTTTGCGTAAGAACATCTTCACAATGATTTGGCAAATCAGTGGGTCCCACAGAACAGATTCAGTGTTTTCACCAGATGGTTTTGCCACCTGAGCCTGTTCTACTTGCTCCTCAGCTGTGTAGACCTCTTCCTTCTCCTCCTCAGCTGTGTAGACCTCTTCTTCCTCCTCCTCAGCTGTGTAGACCTCTTCCTTCTCCTCCTCATCTGAGCAGACCTCTTCCTTCTCCTCCTCATCTGAGCAGGCCTCTTCTTCCTCCTCCTCATCTGAGCAGGCCTCTTCTTCCTCCTCCTCATCTGAGCAGGCCTCTTCTTCTTCCTTCTCAGCTGTGAAGCTTTGAACCTCCTCTCGCACAGGTGTGGGGCAGGTCTGATCCTCAGCTCCAGTTTTGGGGGGACTGAGATCTGACTGGTTATTCTGCACAAATCTCCTGAACTTCTTGAGAGTCATGCTCACACAGTCCTTCCTAATCTTGCGCAGTCGGCTCTGCTTCTTTAGCCACTTCCTCGTCTCTTTAAGGATCTTGTCTACTCCAGCACGAATCTCTTCTCGGTGTGTTTTTTCTTGGACTTTTGGTGGTGTCAAGTGACTGGCCAATGTGTCTCTCAGCTTTTCAGCAAAACTTTCCAGCTCGTCACCGGAAAAGATGCTGGCTAATTTCTCAAAGGGGCAATCCTCTAATGACCCACGACTTGGTACCTGATTGTTTGTTGTAATGAACTCTGTTAAAAGATCATCCACACTCTTAATCAGCTGTGAATTGACTAATTTCACAGCTTCCTGTTCTTTACGGGAGGCCGGCTTGCGTCTGAATTTAGACATCATGCTCAGGATTGACCCTCGAGCAAATGTTTGGACAAAGACAGTCCTCATCTGCCTGATGACTTTTCTCCTGCGGTATCCTAAGAGATCTTCTGTGTGACATCCAGCCAGGTCCTGTGGAACATCCTCTGTAAAATTTTCAACAATCTGAGATGATAACTCTGATAACTCGTAGTCCTTGCTGGTTTGAGAAAGAAGCAGGCTATCTTCTTCCTCTGTGGAGTAACTCTGAGCATCATGAACAATCTCTTCCAGTTGTTGCTCCAGGATTTCTTTGGTCACATGAAAAATAGTCGGGGATTTGTTGACCGTAGACTCGGCCCTGCCTGGTTTCTCTTCTTGCAGAGAAGTTACAGAGGTCTGAGTGGGTACCACCACCTCTTCCTTCTCCTGCACAGTGCAGGTTGATTTGACTCGGTGCAACATTGTCTTCATCCTTTCGTAGCAGTTTTTGAGAATCCTCTTGAAGTGTCCCCTCAGTTTGATTAGAATAGTGGGGGAAGTCTTGTGCTCCTCCGAGTCGTCACTGTCACTTGTTTTAGACAGCCTGGAGTTGACTCTCTCTGTGACTGCTGTGACCATGAGCTCTGTCACCCGCCCGCTCTTAGGGTAGTGGATGTCTCCTACACCCTGTACCTCTGCCACAGTCTGTGCGATGACTTCACCCATGTTCCCTAAACATTCGCGCACGTCCTCCTTACACACAGATTTAGCAGATCCTGGTGACCAGTCTTTCTGTTTTTCAAGTCTTCTGTTGAGAGACTCATGCAGACTTTGAGCCAAAATTTCAATAACATTTACACACAAAGCTGTCACGCGAGTACTTGTCTCTGGGTCAAGACGCCCAGTCTCCAGTCTCTGCCAGTTTTCTGCCGTCAGCTGGTTCATGAACGCACGGACGACTGGCCTAAGAGTCTCTTTGGAGGCCAGATAAAAATTCAGTTCCATCCTCTCTGGTGTGCTGATGAGACTCATACCTGCGTTTGTGTTTGTTAGCTGTTTTAAAATGATTGCGTCTCTTTAAGCGATGATCTTAAAACAAAGTCCAATTTGGTCTTTCTTCACCTCGGTGCAGTTAAACACTCGCTCTCATGCTGCCTTTGAATGCCTTCGACCTCAAGTCCTCAAAGCTTTGATGACATCACTGTGAAGACATCAAAGCTTTTCATAGCTCTGATGTCATCACTGTGATGTCATAGCTGATGTCACTGCAGGGCTGGCTGAGGCTTCCTCCTGGAATTCCACGTTGCTATGGCAACAGATCACAACTAAATTCTGCCACACCCTAAAACTTAAAATAGGTCCTTTATTTAACAAACTGTCACAATAAATAAATAGATAAATAAAAAAACAAACAAAAAAACTGCTCAATAATGACAGGGAATCGTTTTTTTTTTCCCCATATAGTTTCATATTTTTATATTTTGCATGACATTAAGTGACACAACTATTCAGTGACGTGCGGTCAGGGGAGGCAGGTGAGGCAGTGCCTCACCAGCCATCATGGAAAGAAAGAAAATATATAATCATAAAGTAATTTAAATTGTTATATTCATCCGGTGGTTTGTACTAAAAAATATTTATTTTTCATGTAGCTTCACCAATTTCGATTTTTATTTGTTCAAAATCGCTGAATTTTCTTATTTTCCCATTCAAATGCTTGGAAGCGATGCCGGTGAGGCAGCAGCGAGCTCTGCCTCACCTTGGATTGCGCAACCCCTGGCTCTGCACTGGCTGCTAAGCGGAGAGAGCATGTTGCTGTACGGCGTCAATAAAATGGTTTAAACAAATTTAATATGTGAACTTATTTCCAATAATTTAGCTTATGTATATAATGTACAGTGCTTTTTGTCACCAACTGTGTTTGTGTAACGTGTTTCGTGTAATGAGCGATTATAAACGGCAGAGAACAGGTTCGAGGTGAGGCAGGCAGTTCTCTTGCCTCATGGCAGGGGGTGCTCAAGATCCCAGACGTTCGTCTTGTTCACTCCTCAACTGCCGAGTAAGTGACAGCGAGCTAGGCTAAACGATTCGGGAAGCAAGTCAAGTGCAGCGATAGATTATAATAGAGAGTGATTTTTTTCCTCTCGCTTATCCCGACTTTCGACATGGATGACTACATTACAACACTAAAAAAGTTTTCTCAAGTGGACTTTCAATCGAAGCAGGAGATAATAACCAAAGGAAGACCAACGCCGGAGCTGAAAGGTTTGTTTCAGACTACGGGACAGAAGGTTAACCGCTCTTTTCAAACCGAGTGGTATTCACGAAAAGACTGGCTTTGTGGATGTCCTGCTCGAAACCGCCTTTTCTGCTTTCCTTGCCTTCTTTTTTCAACTTGTGGCACTGTGTGGACTCAGATGGGATTTGGTGACTTGAAGAACTTGCAAAGATCCCTCACCAAATATGAGCGGTCCACCACTCATATTCAAAGCCAAATTGCGCTAAAAACCTTCGGCCTGTCCAGGATAGATTTGGCTTTGGATGAACAGCGGAGACTCAACATCAGCATCCACAATGCTAAGGTAAAGGAGAACCGAGAGATTTTAAAAGATCTCATCAATGCGACCTGCTTTCTCGCTAGACAGCAGCTAGCATTTCGTGGAAATGATGAGAGCATGGGCTCTGCTAATCGTGGCAACTATGTTGAACTCTTGCATGTCCTTGCTGAGAAAGATGACAGACTAGCTAGACATTTGGAGACATCCACTGTATTTTCCGGCTTGTCCAATAGAATACAGAATGAATTAATTGAAGCAGTCGGCGATGTCATTAGAAATGATATTAAGCAGGACATAAGTGCAGCCCCATTTGTAGCTGTAGAAGTCGACGAGACCACAGATGTCACAAGCAAAGCTCAGATCTCCGTCATATTGCGCTATGTGACTCGACCTGAAGCAGGCTGTAAGGTGAAGGAGGCGTTTTTGGGGTTCGATGATGTGAGTGCGGACAGACGTGCACCTGCCATAGCTGAGTATGTCCTGAGTGTGCTGGAGAAATACGGCTGTGTTGATAAGCTTGTAGCTCAGACATATGATGGGGCAGCTGTAATGGCATCAGAGCTTAATGGGGTGCAGGCTAAAATTAAGGAAAAGGTGCCTGAGGCCATGTTTACACACTGTTACGCACACAAGCTGAACCTGGTGCTATTGCATTCAGCAAAGTGCATGCCCAAGTGTCGTGCGTTTTTTAAAACAGCTGAGGGACTCGGGGCGTTTTTCAGCAAGTCCACAAAGCGCACTCGTTTGTTGGATGATGTTGTCAAGCGCCGTTTACCCAGAGCAGCGCCGACAAGGTGGAATTCAAATTCTCGGCTGCTGCAGACAATAAGCATGCACCAAAACGATCTGCGTGCTGTGTTCAATGTCATTATGGAAAATCCCGATAGCTGGGATAATGACACGCTGATGATGGCAGCAGGATATGATCGGTGGCTGTCAAAAGCATCTACATACTTTCTTATCGATACATTTGATGGCATTTTCAATGAGACCGACGCACTTTTCAGAGTGCTGCAAAACAAAGTGACGGACATTGAATACTGTGTTGCGCGCATCCGGGACACAGTTTCAGTCATGGAGCGCATGAGACTGGAGTTTGACAGTTACTACCTCCGATTCGAGCAGAAATGCGGCGCACTTGGTTTGACAGATGGTACAGACAGACATTCGGCTAGAGATGAACGGAGACACCTGTTCTGTAACATTCTTGACAACATCAGCGATCAAATGAAGGCTAGGTTTGGCCATTTTGATGAACTTGCTTTCCTCGGTTTGGTGGATTGCGCAAAGTTCTATGAAATGTCACAACATTTTGATGACACGAAACTGCAGAGCCTGTCAAAGTATGCCAAGTTTTTTGACTTTGTCAGACTGAAGGCCGATCTCATTGGACTGTATAGCTCAAAAACGGTGAGGGATGAATGCAAATCTCCTGGACAGCTTCTCAACTTTTTGGCCGAGAAGGATCTTGTTGTAACTGTTCCTGAGGCGACAAAGTTGCTCCAGCTCGTGCTCACGGTGCCAGCTACTACAGCGTCAGTGGAGCGGTCATTCTCAGCCCTGAAGAGACTGAAAACATACAGCAGGAACAGGACGGATCAAGGAAGGCTTTCTTCCCTGGCAGTGATCTCCATTGAGACAGAGAGACTTTTAAAACTGAAGGAAGATAAGGAGGACTTCTATCGCAAAGTGACGGATGTTTTTGTGCAGAAGGAGCGACGCATGGACTTCATTTATACGTAAAGGTAAGACAGTAATAACATTTATTTTGTTTTGTTTTTTAAGGAAATGTGTGTTTTGTGAGCTACAGTTTGTATGTGTAAGGATGCAGAAGTGAAACATAACCTGTAAACTGCTGTCAATCTATGCATCTATTTGCAAATCTGATTCTGATGACGTCAGTGCCTCACCAGCTATGAACCTCACCACACGTCACTGCAACTATTACATTTACATTTCCAATTTCAAAAAATGTGGGAGACTGTGTAAAATGTTGATTTAAAAAATAACATCATTTTAACCCTATATTTTAATAGAAGCAGCGCAAAAATGACAAATCTGATGTTGAAACTTGTCCACACATTTGACTACAAGTTGTTCTCCGAAGTGATTAAATGTTAACTATGATCACAGCTTTTGATATTATTTAATTTTGACAGCAGTGTCTGTGGCACGTAAAGTCATGCCAAGCTTTAACTATGCAAACTTTGAACCATACAGAAGGCTCAGTTTCACATAGGGTCCTACAGTTTTTGTGTAGATTCAGTGGCTGAGAGTTGAGATATTCTTCTTTTTAATCCTGCCCCTTTCCCACAGTGCTGTTGAAGACATTTGCTCTTTATCTCCAGGTGAAACAAAACAATCTCATCTTCAACCTCTACAAGCCAACAAACCAAAACTGACATTCGTCAGCATGTGTGCAGCTGAACTTTGTTGGAGCTGAAGCTGTGAGATGTTTTTATGAAGACCAGAGAGGAGAGCATGGAGATAGTGGATTCTACATGAAGAAGAGTCTCTGCGTCGGCTCGAGAGAGAGAAACCGGCGCACTCTGGAGATCTTCTTTAAATGATAAAACGACTTTTTGGGAACATCTCGTATGTGAGGCTCCAAACTGAGGTTCAACAGTCAATAATCCATTTATAGATGTTCATCAATACATGTTAATAAGCTGCAAAGGAGCGCCGTCAGTGATTGATAAGTGATTGATTAAGGGTTGATTCGTTCATTCATTAATCTGAACCTCTCACGTATCATCTAATTAAAGTTAACGAGCGGATCCTGCTGAGTTCTTAACCAGGAGTCTCCAAGTCCTCCTGAAGGTCGGTGATGATTTGAATTCAGGGTCAAACGGGTTGAAATCATGTCAATAATGACTCTTTATGCTGATGTTAACAGAGGTGTAAAAAAAAATTATAAAAGACCAAAACCTTAAATTGGAAATAGCAAAAAACATGCGTCCTTCAATTTTCTTCATATTCACACTAAAGAAAGACGATCATGTCCACTAGCATCCCTGCAAGTTTCAGGATGGGCATTCCATCACTTTTTGAGTAATCAGTCAAAACGTGTGGTTCGTTAGGTGGAAAATCGCCATATTTGACACATTATACAGTCCTGACCTCATCTGGAGTAGGCCTGGACGATATAGAAAAAAAGCATATCGATAAAAAATAAATCATATTGATCGATATCGATTATTATCGATATAATTATTATAATTATTTAACATATATTTTAATTGCAGCCCTGGATGTTTTATGCTATTGCTTAATGACCTACTTTAAAAAAAGAACACAAGCACTGAATTCAAATTCCAACCTTTATTCAACCACCTTTTTTTTTTTTTTTACCACAACTGAAAGTTTTTTAAAAAAGAAATTTAAAAAAAAAGAAATCAACTTAAGTGGCCTGAGTGACGTCAGTAAATACTGACAAACATAAAGACTAAAGTGACCAGAAAATCTGATAAATAAATACTTAAATAGTCTTTTGATGAAAATAAACAAAACAAACAAATATATAAATAAACAGAATAGCTTTAGGTGGGAATAGCATACTACCAGTTTTAACTGTGTGGGAAACTGCCCACAGCCTGGTGTCTGAACACTGAAATATTTCTCCCGGGGTCGGGAGATTTATCTTTTTTAATTATCATGTGATTGACTTAATACACAAACTAAGCACGAGAAGCAGGACTTATCCACACCGGTGTTGTGTCGTAGAATGCATCCCTGCCGAATGCACCCCCTGCTAGTAGCCATGATCCAAATACTCGCGTCTTTGTAAAATATGAGCTCATTTTCTTCCACTTTAAGAAGCTAATGAGTGGACGGGATGCAGGGGTGCATTCTACGGCAAACACCGGAACGTATTTCCTCCGCACCCTTCTCACCTTTTCAACCCCTGACCCATTTTCATGCCTGAAGCGCTGTGTTTGAGAAATACTTGCGGCCGGGCACTTCATATCGCGGGTCGAGAGTGGCTAGAAGCTGGTCGAAGCCAGGCTTTTCAACGGTAGTTATTGGCAGTATGTCCCTCGCTATGGAGCATGTTACTGCATGGGTGATGTCCTTATGCCGCTCGGACGCTTTGTCGTAGTTTTGGCAAGAAACGAAGTCCAGTTTGGTCTGCTTCACATGCTTTGTGCTGGTGCTGGCAGCGGTTCCAGAGGATTCCTCCTCCGACGATGACGTGGAGCCGCGGCGCGGCCGACACAGCTCGTACTCCTGCGGGTGCGATCGGTTTAGATGGTAAAACAAGTTGGTTGTGTTACCAGACTTGGTTTTTACTAATTCTCTGCAAATTTTGCAAACGACCGCTGTTCGCTTTTTGTCAGACTTGTAAAAACCAAAACATTGCCATGCTGGTGAACTACTGAAACCTTTTTTCGGGACAATGTCCTCCGCTTCTCCTTGCTGTAACATTTTTTCTAATACACGTGCTGTCTGTTGTGGTTTGAGAGGGGCTGGGCTTGGTGCCGTAGCGTACCTGGGTCTGCGTTTGTGATTGGTTGGGAGGAAGTAATGACTGTAGTAAAAGCTACATGATAGGCTATGATGAAAAAGAAAGGGAAACTGTGTTTTTCTATCGAACTTTTTATCGACCCGTTTTTTTCTATCGCACCACACGTCTATCGATCGATATATATTGTTATCGAATTATCGTCCAGCACTAATCTGGAGTCAGCCCCACTTGCCTGCCTGTGTAAAATATGACTTCCTCATAGTGCAAAAAGCTTTTTTTGAGTGTTTTCATTTGTATGTTATCCCATATTGATATGAAAAATGGCTAGAATAGCTTATTTGTGCTCAGTTTTCCATCACATTTCATTTCTGTTTGCACCTACATCCAGAATATGATCTTAGCTTCATGGGAGAATCATTTGGACATACCTGCATGTCCTGGATCCTTAAGTTATTTGTCAACCCTAGGATCCAGGACATGCAGGTATGTCCCAATGATTTTTGTGTCATTATCTTTTGATTAAAAATGGCCAATTCTGATGAAGAAGAAACGTCACCTGTGGGAGACATGAACGGAGCGGCTGCACATTTCCAGCATGGTTAGCAGAGGATGGTTTCGATCCATCGACCTCTGGGTTTTAGGCCCAGCACGCTTCCACTGCGCCACTCTGCTATTTTATTTTATTTTATTTTTTTTCAAGGTTTTTAGTCTTGTGTTGGGAGAAACCGAAGCACTCGGAGTAAACCCATTCGCTGGTGGCCATGTATGGGCCTGAAGTCTGTCCTCATATCCATCTAGGACTTCATGCGCGACAAGCTGCAGTTAGGCGGGAAGCCCAGGGGGTCCAAGCTGAAGTGAAAGTCCGGAGAAGACATCTGAAGAACTTTTGGATGGAGCTGGGTCTTTCTGATGAAAAATGCTTCATTAGAGCCTCAGCCACAGCCTCAAGGAGTGGTTGATCCTCTTCCAAGAGATTTAACCAAAGAACTGAAGCATCAACATTTTTGAGCACTTCTTTGTACACAGCTTTGCATTTCTTTTTGATGCTTTTCAGGCTCAAATCCACATTAACAGAAGTACCACTCATCTTTTCATACAGCATGTCTGTCAGTCTGGCTTCAGCTGATTTGTAGGTCTGATCGGGGAAGAAATTTTTCATGACTTTGCGTAAGAACATCTTCACAATGATTTGGCAAATCAGTGGGTCCCACTTCTTTAGAACAGATTCAGTGTTTTGACCAGATGGTTTTGCCACCTGAGCCTGTTCTACTTGCTCCTCAGCTGTGTAGACCTCTTCCTTCTCCTCCTCATCTGAGCAGGCCTCTTCTTCCTCCTCCTCATCTGAGCAGGCCTCTTCTTCCTCCTCCTCAGCTGTGAAGCTTTGAACCTCCTCTCGCACAGGTGTGGGGCAGGTCTGATCCTCAGCTCCAGTTTTGGGGGGACTGAGATCTGACTGGTTATTCTGCACAAATCTCCTGAACTTCTTGAGAGTCATGCTCACACAGTCCTTCCTAATCTTGCGCAGTCGGCTCTGCTTCTTTAGCCACTTCCTCGTCTCTTTAAGGATCTTGTCTACTCCAGCACGAATCTCTTCTCGGTGTGTTTTTTCTTGGACTTTTGGTGGTGTCAAGTGACTGGCCAATGTGTCACTCAGCTTTTCAGCAAAACTTTCCAGCTCGTCACCGGAAAAGATGCTGGCTAATTTCTCAAAGGGGCAATCCTCTAATGACCCACGACTTGGTACCTGATTGTTTGTTGTAATGAACTCTGTTAAAAGATCATCCACACTCTTAATCAGCTGTGAATTGACTAATTTCACAGCTTCCTGTTCTTTACGGGAGGCCGGCTTGCGTCTGAATTTAGACATCATGCTCAGGATTGACCCTCGAGCAAATGTTTGGACAAAGACAGTCCTCATCTGCCTGATGACTTTTCTCCTGCGGTATCCTAAGAGATCTTCTGTGTGACATCCAGCCAGGTCCTGTGGAACATCCTCTGTAAAATTTTCAACAATCTGAGATGATAACTCTGATAACTCGTAGTCCTTGCTGGTTTGAGAAAGAAGCAGGCTATCTTCTTCCTCTGTGGAGTAACTCTGAGCATCATGAACAATCTCTTCCAGTTGTTGCTCCAGGATTTCTTTGGTCACATGAAAAATAGTCGGGGATTTGTTGACCGTAGACTCGGCCCTGCCTGGTTTCTCTTCTTGCAGAGAAGTTACAGAGGTCTGAGTGGGTACCACCACCTCTTCCTTCTCCTGCACAGTGCAGGTTGATTTGACTCGGTGCAACATTGTCTTCATCCTTTCGTAGCAGTTTTTGAGAATCCTCTTGAAGTGTCCCCTCAGTTTGATTAGAATAGTGGGGGAAGTCTTGTGCTCCTCCGAGTCGTCACTGTCACTTGTTTTAGACAGCCTGGAGTTGACTCTCTCTGTGACTGCTGTGACCATGAGCTCTGTCACCCGCCCGCTCTTAGGGTAGTGGATGTCTCCTACACCCTGTACCTCTGCCACAGTCTGTGCGATGACTTCACCCATGTTCCCTAAACATTCGCGCACGTCCTCCTTACACACAGATTTAGCAGATCCTGGTGACCAGTCTTTCTGTTTTTCAAGTCTTCTGTTGAGAGACTCATGCAGACTTTGAGCCAAAATTTCAATAACATTTACACACAAAGCTGTCACGCGAGTACTTGTCTCTGGGTCAAGACGCCCAGTCTCCAGTCTCTGCCAGTTTTCTGCCGTCAGCTGGTTCATGAACGCACGGACGACTGGCCTAAGAGTCTCTTTGGAGGCCAGATAAAAATTCAGTTCCATCCTCTCTGGTGTGCTGATGAGACTCATACCTGCGTTTGTGTTTGTTAGCTGTTTTAAAATGATTGCGTCTCTTTAAGCGATGATCTTAAAGCAAAGTCCAATTTGGTCTTTCTTCACCTCGGTGCAGTTAAACACTCGCTCTCATGCTGCCTTTGAATGCCTTTGACCTCAAGTCCTCAAAGCTCTGATGACATCACTGTGATGACATCAAAGCTTTTCATAGCTCTGATGTCATCACTGTGATGTCATAGCTGATGTCACTGAGGCTTCCTCCTGGAATTCCACGTTGCTATGGCAACGGATCACAACTAAATTCTGCCACACCCTAAAACTTAAAATAGGTCCTTTATTTAACAAACTGTCACAATAAATAAATAGATAAATAAAAAAACAAACAAAAAAACTGCTCAATAATGACAGGGAATCGTTTTTTTTTTCCCCATATAGTTTCATATTTTTATATTTTGCATGACATTAAGTGACACAACTATTCAGTGACGTGCGGTCAGGGGAGGCAGGTGAGGCAGTGCCTCACCTGCCATCATGGAAAGAAAGAAAATATATAATCATAAAGTAATTTAAATTGTTATATTCATCCGGTGGTTTGTACTAAAAAATATTTATTTTTCCTGTAGCTTCACCAATTTCGATTTTTATTTGTTCAAAATCGCTGAATTTTCTTATTTTCCCATTCAAATGCTTGGAAGCGATGCCGGTGAGGCAGCAGCGAGCTCTGCCTCACCTTGGATTGCGCAACCCCTGGCTCTGCACTGGCTGCTAAGCGGAGAGAGCATGTTGCTGTACGGCGTCAATAAAATGGTTTAAACAAATTTAATATGTGAACTTATTTCCAATAATTTAGCTTATGTATATAATGTACAGTGCTTTTTGTCACCAACTGTGTTTGTGTAACGTGTTTCGTGTAATGAGCGATTATAAACGGCAGAGAACAGGTTCGAGGTGAGGCAGGCAGTTCTCTTGCCTCATGGCAGGGGGTGCTCAAGATCCCAGACGTTCGTCTTGTTCACTCCTCAACTGCCGAGTAAGTGACAGCGAGCTAGGCTAAACGATTCGGGAAGCAAGTCAAGTGCAGCGATAGATTATAATAGAGAGTGATTTTTTTCCTCTCGCTTATCCCGACTTTCGACATGGATGACTACATTACAACACTAAAAAAGTTTTCTCAAGTGGACTTTCAATCGAAGCAGGAGATAATAACCAAAGGAAGACCAACGCCGGAGCTGAAAGGTTTGTTTCAGACTACGGGACAGAAGGTTAACCGCTCTTTTCAAACCGAGTGGTATTCACGAAAAGACTGGCTTTGTGGATGTCCTGCTCGAAACCGCCTTTTCTGCTTTCCTTGCCTTCTTTTTTCAACTTGTGGCACTGTGTGGACTCAGATGGGATTTGGTGACTTGAAGAACTTGCAAAGATCCCTCACCAAATATGAGCGGTCCACCACTCATATTCAAAGCCAAATTGCGCTAAAAACCTTCGGCCTGTCCAGGATAGATTTGGCTTTGGATGAACAGCGGAGACTCAACATCAGCATCCACAATGCTAAGGTAAAGGAGAACCGAGAGATTTTAAAAGATCTCATCAATGCGACCTGCTTTCTCGCTAGACAGCAGCTAGCATTTCGTGGAAATGATGAGAGCATGGGCTCTGCTAATCGTGGCAACTATGTTGAACTCTTGCATGTCCTTGCTGAGAAAGATGACAGACTAGCTAGACATTTGGAGACATCCACTGTATTTTCCGGCTTGTCCAATAGAATACAGAATGAATTAATTGAAGCAGTCGGCGATGTCATTAGAAATGATATTAAGCAGGACATAAGTGCAGCCCCATTTGTAGCTGTAGAAGTCGACGAGACCACAGATGTCACAAGCAAAGCTCAGATCTCCGTCATATTGCGCTATGTGACTCAACCTGAAGCAGGCTGTAAGGTGAAGGAGGCGTTTTTGGGGTTCGATGATGTGAGTGCGGACAGACGTGCACCTGCCATAGCTGAGTATGTCCTGAGTGTGCTGGAGAAATACGGCTGTGTTGATAAGCTTGTAGCTCAGACATATGATGGGGCAGCTGTAATGGCATCAGAGCTTAATGGGGTGCAGGCTAAAATTAAGGAAAAGGTGCCTGAGGCCATGTTTACACACTGTTACGCACACAAGCTGAACCTGGTGCTATTGCATTCAGCAAAGTGCATGCCCAAGTGTCGTGCGTTTTTTAAAACAGCTGAGGGACTCGGGGCGTTTTTCAGCAAGTCCACAAAGCGCACTCGTTTGTTGGATGATGTTGTCAAGCGCCGTTTACCCAGAGCAGCGCCGACAAGGTGGAATTCAAATTCTCGGCTGCTGCAGACAATAAGCATGCACCAAAACGATCTGCGTGCTGTGTTCAATGTCATTATGGAAAATCCCGATAGCTGGGATAATGACACGCTGATGATGGCAGCAGGATATGATCGGTGGCTGTCAAAAGCATCTACATGCTTTCTTATCGATACATTTGATGGCATTTTCAATGAGACCGACGCACTTTTCAGAGTGCTGCAAAACAAAGTGACGGACATTGAATACTGTGTTGCGCGCATCCGGGACACAGTTTCAGTCATGGAGCGCATGAGACTGGAGTTTGACAGTTACTACCTCCGATTCGAGCAGAAATGCGGCGCACTTGGGTTGACAGATGGTACAGACAGACATTCGGCTAGAGATGAACGGAGACACCTGTTCTGTAACATTCTTGACAACATCAGCGATCAAATGAAGGCTAGGTTTGGCCATTTTGATGAACTTGCTTTCCTCGGTTTGGTGGATTGCGCAAAGTTCTATGAAATGTCACAACATTTTGATGACACGAAACTGCAGAGCCTGTCAAAGTATGCCAAGTTTTTTGACTTTGTCAGACTGAAGGCCGATCTCATTGGACTGTATAGCTCAAAAACGGTGAGGGATGAATGCAAATCTCCTGGACAGCTTCTCAACTTTTTGGCCGAGAAGGATCTTGTTGTAACTGTTCCTGAGGCGACAAAGTTGCTCCAGCTCGTGCTCACGGTGCCAGCTACTACAGCGTCAGTGGAGCGGTCATTCTCAGCCCTGAAGAGACTGAAAACATACAGCAGGAACAGGACAGATCAAGGAAGGCTTTCTTCCCTGGCAGTGATCTCCATTGAGACAGAGAGACTTTTAAAACTGAAGGAAGATAAGGAGGACTTCTATCGCAAAGTGACGGATGTTTTTGTGCAGAAGGAGCGACGCATGGACTTCATTTATACGTAAAGGTAAGACAGTAATAACATTTATTTTGTTTTGTTTTTTAAGGAAATGTGTGTTTTGTGAGCTACAGTTTGTATGTGTAAGGATGCAGAAGTGAAACATAACCTGTAAACTGCTGTCAATCTATGCATCTATTTGCAAATCTGATTCTGATGACGTCAGTGCCTCACCAGCTATGAACCTCACCACACGTCACTGCAACTATTACATTTACATTTCCAATTTCAAAAAATGTGGGAGACTGTGTAAAATGTTGATTTAAAAAATAACATCATTTTAACCCTATATTTTAATAGAAGCAGCGCAAAAATGACAAATCTGATGTTGAAACTTGTCCACACATTTGACTACAAGTTGTTCTCCGAAGTGATTAAATGTTAACTATGATCACAGCTTTTGATATTATTTAATTTTGACAGCAGTGTCTGTGGCACGTAAAGTCATGCCAAGCTTTAACTATGCAAACTTTGAACCATACAGAAGGCTCAGTTTCACATAGGGTCCTACAGTTTTTGTGTAGATTCAGTGGCTGAGAGTTGAGATATTCTTCTTTTTAATCCTGCCCCTTTCCCACAGTGCTGTTGAAGACATTTGCTCTTTATCTCCAGGTGAAACAAAACAATCTCATCTTCAACCTCTACAAGCCAACAAACCAAAACTGACATTCGTCAGCATGTGTGCAGCTGAACTTTGTTGGAGCTGAAGCTGTGAGATGTTTTTATGAAGACCAGAGAGGAGAGCATGGAGATAGTGGATTCTACATGAAGAAGAGTCTCTGCGTCGGCTCGAGAGAGAGAAACCGGCGCACTCTGGAGATCTTCTTTAAATGATAAAACGACTTTTTGGGAACATCTCATATGTGAGGCTCCAAACTGAGGTTCAACAGTCAATAATCCATTTATAGATGTTCATCAATACGTGTTAATAAGCTGCAAAGGAGCGCCGTCAGTGATTGATAAGTGATTGATTAAGGGTTCATTCGTTCATTCATTAATCTGAACCTCTCACGTATCATCTAATTAAAGTTAACCAGCGGATCCTGCTGAGTTCTTAACCAGGAGTCTCCAAGTCCTCCTGAAGGTCGGTGATGATTTGAATTCAGGGTCAAACGGGTTGAAATCATGTCAATAATGACTCTTTATGCTGATGTTAACAGAGGTGTAAAAAAAAAATTATAAAAGACCAAAACCTTAAATTGGAAATAGCAAAAAACATGCGTCCTTCAATTTTCTTCATATTCACAGTAAAGAAAGACGATCATGTCCACTAGCATCCCTGCAAGTTTCAGGATGGGCATTCCATCACTTTTTGAGTAATCAGTCAAAACGTGTGGTTCGTTAGGTGGAAAATCGCCATATTTGGCACATTATACAGTCCTGACCTCATCTGGAGTAGGCCTGGACGATATAGAAAAAAAGCATATCGATAAAAAATAAATCATATTGATCGATATCGATTATTATCGATATAATTATTATAATTATTTAACATATATTTTAATTGCAGCCCTGGATGTTTTATGCTATTGCTTAATGACCTACTTTAAAAAAAGAACACACAAGCACTGAATTCAAATTCAAACCTTTATTCAACCACCTTTTTTTTTTTTTTACCACAACTGAAAGTTTTTTAAAAAAGAACTTTAAAAAAAAAGAAATCAACTTAAGTGGCCTGAGTGACGTCAGTAAATACTGACAAACATAAAGACTAAAGTGACCAGAAAATCTGATAAATAAATATTTAAATAGTCTTTTGATGAAAATAAACAAAACAAACAAATATATAAATAAACAGAATAGCTTTAGGTGGGAATAGCATACTACCAGTTTTAACTGTGTGGAAAACTGCCCACAGCCTGGTGTCTGAACACTGAAATATTTCTCCCGGGGTCGGGAGATTTATCTTTTTTAATTATCATGTGATTGACTTAATACACAAACTAAGCACGAGAAGCAGGACTTATCCACGCCGGTGTTGTGTCGTAGAATGCATCCCTGCCGAATGCACCCCCTGCTAGTAGCCATGATCCAAATACTCGCGTCTTTGTAAAATATCAGCTCATGTTCTTCCACTTTAAGAAGCTAATGAGTGGACGGGATGCAGGGGTGCATTCTACGGCACAACACCGGAACGTATTTCCTCCGCACCCTTCTCAGCTTTTCAACCCCTGACCCATTTTCATGCCTGAAGCGCTGTGTTTGAGAAATACTTGCGGCCGGGCACTTCATATCGCGGGTCGAGAGTGGCTAGAAGCTGTTTGAAGCCAGGCTTTTCAACGGTAGTTATTGGCAGTATGTCCCTCACTATGAAGCATGTTACTGCATGGGTGATGTCCTTATGCCGCTCGGACGCTTTGTCGTAGTTTTGGCAAGAAACGAAGTCCAGTTTGGTCTGCTTCACATGCTTAGTGCTGGTGCTGGCAGCGGTTCCAGAGGATTCCTCCGACGACGACGTGGAGCCGCGGCGCGGCCGACACAGCTCGTACTCCTGCGGGTGCGACCGGTTTAGATGGTAAAACAAGTTGGTTGTGTTACCAGACTTGGTTTTTACTAATTCTCTGCAAATTTTGCAAACGACCGCTGTTCGCTTTTTGTCAGACTTCTAAAAACCAAAACATTGCCATGCTGGTGAACTACTGAAACCTTTTTTCGGGACAATGTCCTCCGCTTCTCCTTGCTGTATCATTTTTTCTAATACACGTGCTGTCTGTTGTGGTTTGATAGGGGCTGGGCTTGGTGCCGTAGCGTACCTGGGTCTGCGTTTGTGATTGGTTGGGAGGAAGTAATGACTGTAGTAAAAGCTACATGATAGGCTATGATGAAAAAGAAAGGGAAACTGTGTTTTTCTATCGAACTTTTTATCGACCCGTTTTTTTTCTATCGCACCACACGTCTATCGATCGATATATATTATTATCGAATTATCGTCCAGCACTAATCTGGAGTCAGCCCCACTTGCCTGCCTGTGTAAAATATTACTTCCTCATAGTGCAAAATGCTTTTTTTGAGTGTTTTCATTTGTATGTTATCCCATATTGATATGAAAAATGGCTAGAATAGCTTATTTGTGCTCAGTTTTCCATCACATTTCATTTCTGTTTGCACCTACATCCAGAATATGATCTTAGCTTCATGGGAGAATCATTTGGACATACCTGCATGTCCTGGATCCTTAAGTTATTTGTCAACCCTAGGATCCAGGACATGCAGGTATGTCCCAATGATTTTTGTGTCATTATCTTTTGATTAAAAATGGCCAATTCTGATGAAGAAGAAACGTCACCTGTGGGAGACATGAACGGAGCAGCTGCACATTTCCAGCATGGTTAGCAGAGGATGGTTTCGATCCATCGACCTCTGGGTTTTAGGCCCAGCACGCTTCCACTGCGCCACTCTGCTATTTTATTTTATTTTTATTTTTTTTCAAGGTTTTTAGTCTTGTGTTGGGAGAAACCGAAGCACTCGGAGTAAACCCATTCGCTGGTGGCCATGTATGGGCCTGAAGTCTGTCCTCATATCCATCTAGGACTTCATGCGCGACAAGCTGCAGTTAGGCGGGAAGCCCAGGGGGTCCAAGCTGAAGTGAAAGTCCGGAGAAGACATCTGAAGAACTTTTGGATGGAGCTGGGTCTTTCTGATGAAAAATGCTTCATTAGAGCCTCAGCCACAGCCTCAAGGAGTGGTTGATCCTCTTCCAAGAGATTTAACCAAAGAACTGAAGCATCAACATTTTTGAGCACTTCTTTGTACACAGCTTTGCATTTCTTTTTGATGCTTTTCAGGCTCAAATCCACATGAACAGAAGTACCACTCATCTTTTCATACAGCATGTCTGTCAGTCTGGCTTCAGCTGATTTGTAGGTCTGATCGGGGAAGAAATTTTTCATGACTTTGCGTAAGAACATCTTCACAATGATTTGGCAAATCAGTGGGTCCCACAGAACAGATTCAGTGTTTTGACCAGATGGTTTTGCCACCTGAGCCTGTTCTACTTGCTCCTCAGCTGTGTAGACCTCTTCCTTCTCCTCCTCAGCTGTGTAGAACTCTTCCTTCTCCTCCTCATCTGAGCAGGCCTCTTCTTCCTCCTCCTCATCTGAGCAGGCCTCTTCCTTTTCCTTCTCAGCTGTGAAGCTTTGAACCTCCTCTCGCACAGGTGTGGGGCAGGTCTGATCCTCAGCTCCAGTTTCGGGGGGACTGAGATCTGACTGGTTATTCTGCACAAATCTCCTGAACTTCTTGAGAGTCATGCTCACACAGTCCTTCCAAATCTTGCGCAGTCGGCTCTGCTTCTTTAGCCACTTCCTCGTCTCTTTAAGGATCTTGTCTACTCCAGCACGAATCTCTTCTCGGTGTGTTTTTTCTTGGACTTTTGGTGGTGTCAAGTGACTGGCCAATGTGTCACTCAGCTTTTCAGCAAAACTTTCCAGCTCGTCACCGGAAAAGATGCTGGCTAATTTCTCAAAGGGGCAATCCTCTAATGACCCACGACTTGGTACCTGATTGTTTGTTGTAATGAACTCTGTTAAAAGATCATCCACACTCTTAATCAGCTGTGAATTGACTAATTTCACAGCTTCCTGTTCTTTACGGGAGGCCGGCTTGCGTCTGAATTTAGACATCATGCTCAGGATTGACCCTCGAGCAAATGTTTGGACAAAGACAGTCCTCATCTGCCTGATGACTTTTCTCCTGCGGTATCCTAAGAGATCTTCTGTGTGACATCCAGCCAGGTCCTGTGGAACATCCTCTGTAAAATTTTCAACAATCTGAGATGATAACTCTGATAACTCGTAGTCCTTGCTGGTTTGAGAAAGAAGCAGGCTATCTTCTTCCTCTGTGGAGTAAACTCTGAGCATCATGAACAATCTCTTCCAGTTGTTGCTCCAGGATTTCTTTGGTCACATGAAAAATAGTCGGGGATTTGTTGACCGTAGACTCGGCCCTGCCTGGTTTCTCTTCTTGCAGAGAAGTTACAGAGGTCTGAGTGGGTACCACCACCTCTTCCTTCTCCTGCACAGTGCAGGTTGATTTGACTCGGTGCAACATTGTCTTCATCCTTTCGTAGCAGTTTTTGAGAATCCTCTTGAAGTGTCCCCTCAGTTTGATTAGAATAGTGGGGGAAGTCTTGTGCTCCTCCGAGTCGTCACTGTCACTTGTTTTAGACAGCCTGGAGTTGACTCTCTCTGTGACTGCTGTGACCATGAGCTCTGTCACCCGCCCGCTCTTAGGGTAGTGGATGTCTCCTACACCCTGTACCTCTGCCACAGTCTGTGCGATGACTTCACCCATGTTCCCTAAACATTCGCGCACGTCCTCCTTACACACAGATTTAGCAGATCCTGGTGACCAGTCTTTCTGTTTTTCAAGTCTTCTGTTGAGAGACTCGTGCAGACTTTGAGCCAAAATTTCAATAACATTTACACACAAAGCTGTCACGCGAGTACTTGTCTCTGGGTCAAGACGCCCAGTCTCCAGTCTCTGCCAGTTTTCTGCCGTCAGCTGGTTCATGAACGCACGGACGACTGGCCTAAGAGTCTCTTTGGAGGCCAGATAAAAATTCAGTTCCATCCTCTCTGGTGTGCTGATGAGACTCATACCTGCGTTTGTGTTTGTTAGCTGTTTTAAAATGATTGCGTCTCTTTAAGCGATGATCTTAAAGCAAAGTCCAATCTGGTCTTTCTTCACCTCGGTGCAGTTAAACACTCGCTCTCATGCTGCCTTTGAATGCCTTCGACCTCAAGTCCTCAAAGCTATGATGACATCACTGTGATGACATCAAAGCTTTTCATAGCTCTGATGTCATCACTGTGATGTCATAGCTGATGTCACTGAGGCTTCCTCCTGGAATTCCCCGTTGCTATGGCAACGGATCACAACTAAATTCTGCCACACCCTAAAACTTAAAATAGGTCCTTTATTTAACAAACTGTCACAATAAATAAATAGATAAATAAAAAAACAAACAAAAAAACTGCTCAATAATGACAGGGAATCGTTTTTTTTTTTCCCCATATAGTTTCATATTTTTATATTTTGCATGACATTAAGTGACACAACTATTACATTTACATTTCCAATTTCAAAAAATGTGGGAGACTGTAAAATGTTGATTTAAAAAATAACATCATTTTAACCCTATATTTTAATAGAAGCAGCGCAAAAATGACAAATCTGATGTTGAAACTTGTCCACACATTTGACTACAAGTTGTTCTCCGAAGTGATTAAATGTTAACTATGATCACAGCTTTTGATATTATTTAATTTTGACAGCAGTGTCTGTGGCACGTAAAGTCATGCCAAGCTTTAACTATGCAAACTTTGAACCATACAGAAGGCTCAGTTTCACATAGGGTCCTACAGTTTTTGTGTAGATTCAGTGGCTGAGAGTTGAGATATTCTTCTTTTTAATCCTGCCCCTTTCCCACAGTGCTGTTGAAGACATTTGCTCTTTATCTCCAGGTGAAACAAAACAATCTCATCTTCAACCTCTACAAGCCAACAAACCAAAACTGACATTCGTCAGCATGTGTGCAGCTGAACTTTGTTGGAGCTGAAGCTGTGAGATGTTTTTATGAAGACCAGAGAGGAGAGCATGGAGATAGTGGATTCTACATGAAGAAGAGTCTCTGCGTCGGCTCCAGAGAGAGAAACCGGCGCACTCTGGAGATCTTCTTTAAATGATCAAACGACTTTTTGGGAACATCTCGTATGTGAGGCTCCAAACTGAGGTTCAACAGTCAATAATCCATTTATAGATGTTCATCAATACGTGTTAATAAGCTGCAAAGGAGCGCCGTCAGTGATTGATAAGTGATTGATTAAGGGTTAATTCGTTCATTCATTAATCTGAACCTCTCACGTATCATCTAATTAAAGTTAACGAGCGGATCCTGCTGAGTTCTTAACCAGGAGTCTCCAAGTCCTCCTGAAGGTCGGTGATGATTTGAATTCAGGGTCAAACGGGTTGAAATCATGTCAATAATGACTCTTTATGCTGATGTTAACAGAGGTGTGAAAAAAAAATTATAAAAGACCAAAACCTTAAATTGGAAATAGCAAAAAACATGCGTCCTTCAATTTTCTTCATATTCACACTAAAGAAAGAGGTTCATGTCCACTAGCATCCCTGCAAGTTTCAGGATGGGCATTCCATCACTTTTTGAGTAATCAGTCAAAACGTGTGGTTCGTTAGGTGGAAAATCGCCATATTTGACACATTATACAGTCCTGACCTCATCTGGAGTCAGCCCCACTTGCCTGCCTGTGTAAAATATTACTTCCTCATAGTGCAAAATGCTTTTTTTGAGTGTTTTCATTTGTATGTTATCCCATATTGATATGAAAAATGGCTAGAATAGCTTATTTGTGCTCAGTTTTCCATCACATTTCATTTCTGTTTGCACCTACATCCAGAATATGATCTTAGCTTCATGGGAGAATCATTTGGACATACCTGCATGTCCTGGATCCTTAAGTTATTTGTCAACCCTAGGATCCAGGACATGCAGGTATGTCCCAATGATTTTTGTGTCATTATCTTTTGATTAAAAATGGCCAATTCTGATGAAGAAGAAACGTCACCTGTGGGAGACATGAACGGAGCAGCTGCACATTTCCAGCATGGTTAGCAGAGGATGGTTTCGATCCATCGACCTCTGGGTTTTAGGCCCAGCACGCTTCCACTGCGCCACTCTGCTATTTTATTTTATTTTATTTTTTTTCAAGGTTTTTAGTCTTGTGTTGGGAGAAACCGAAGCACTCGGAGTAAACCCATTCGCTGGTGGCCATGTATGGGCCTGAAGTCTGTCCTCATATCCATCTAGGACTTCATGCGCGACAAGCTGCAGTTAGGCGGGAAGCCCAGGGGGTCCAAGCTGAAGTGAAAGTCCGGAGAAGACATCTGAAGAACTTTTGGATGGAGCTGGGTCTTTCTGATGAAAAATGCTTCATTAGAGCCTCAGCCACAGCCTCAAGGAGTGGTTGATCCTCTTCCAAGAGATTTAACCAAAGAACTGAAGCATCAACATTTTTGAGCACTTCTTTGTACACAGCTTTGCATTTCTTTTTGATGCTTTTCAGGCTCAAATCCACATTAACAGAAGTACCACTCATCTTTTCATACAGCATGTCTGTCAGTCTGGCTTCAGCTGATTTGTAGGTCTGATCGGGGAAGAAATTTTTCATGACTTTGCGTAAGAACATCTTCACAATGATTTGGCAAATCAGTGGGTCCCACAGAACAGATTCAGTGTTTTCACCAGATGGTTTTGCCACCTGAGCCTGTTCTACTTGCTCCTCAGCTGTGTAGACCTCTTCCTTCTCCTCCTCAGCTGTGTAGACCTCTTCTTCCTCCTCCTCAGCTGTGTAGACCTCTTCCTTCTCCTCCTCATCTGAGCAGACCTCTTCCTTCTCCTCCTCATCTGAGCAGGCCTCTTCTTCCTCCTCCTCATCTGAGCAGGCCTCTTCTTCCTCCTCCTCATCTGAGCAGGCCTCTTCTTCTTCCTTCTCAGCTGTGAAGCTTTGAACCTCCTCTCGCACAGGTGTGGGGCAGGTCTGATCCTCAGCTCCAGTTTTGGGGGGACTGAGATCTGACTGGTTATTCTGCACAAATCTCCTGAACTTCTTGAGAGTCATGCTCACACAGTCCTTCCTAATCTTGCGCAGTCGGCTCTGCTTCTTTAGCCACTTCCTCGTCTCTTTAAGGATCTTGTCTACTCCAGCACGAATCTCTTCTCGGTGTGTTTTTTCTTGGACTTTTGGTGGTGTCAAGTGACTGGCCAATGTGTCTCTCAGCTTTTCAGCAAAACTTTCCAGCTCGTCACCGGAAAAGATGCTGGCTAATTTCTCAAAGGGGCAATCCTCTAATGACCCACGACTTGGTACCTGATTGTTTGTTGTAATGAACTCTGTTAAAAGATCATCCACACTCTTAATCAGCTGTGAATTGACTAATTTCACAGCTTCCTGTTCTTTACGGGAGGCCGGCTTGCGTCTGAATTTAGACATCATGCTCAGGATTGACCCTCGAGCAAATGTTTGGACAAAGACAGTCCTCATCTGCCTGATGACTTTTCTCCTGCGGTATCCTAAGAGATCTTCTGTGTGACATCCAGCCAGGTCCTGTGGAACATCCTCTGTAAAATTTTCAACAATCTGAGATGATAACTCTGATAACTCGTAGTCCTTGCTGGTTTGAGAAAGAAGCAGGCTATCTTCTTCCTCTGTGGAGTAACTCTGAGCATCATGAACAATCTCTTCCAGTTGTTGCTCCAGGATTTCTTTGGTCACATGAAAAATAGTCGGGGATTTGTTGACCGTAGACTCGGCCCTGCCTGGTTTCTCTTCTTGCAGAGAAGTTACAGAGGTCTGAGTGGGTACCACCACCTCTTCCTTCTCCTGCACAGTGCAGGTTGATTTGACTCGGTGCAACATTGTCTTCATCCTTTCGTAGCAGTTTTTGAGAATCCTCTTGAAGTGTCCCCTCAGTTTGATTAGAATAGTGGGGGAAGTCTTGTGCTCCTCCGAGTCGTCACTGTCACTTGTTTTAGACAGCCTGGAGTTGACTCTCTCTGTGACTGCTGTGACCATGAGCTCTGTCACCCGCCCGCTCTTAGGGTAGTGGATGTCTCCTACACCCTGTACCTCTGCCACAGTCTGTGCGATGACTTCACCCATGTTCCCTAAACATTCGCGCACGTCCTCCTTACACACAGATTTAGCAGATCCTGGTGACCAGTCTTTCTGTTTTTCAAGTCTTCTGTTGAGAGACTCATGCAGACTTTGAGCCAAAATTTCAATAACATTTACACACAAAGCTGTCACGCGAGTACTTGTCTCTGGGTCAAGACGCCCAGTCTCCAGTCTCTGCCAGTTTTCTGCCGTCAGCTGGTTCATGAACGCACGGACGACTGGCCTAAGAGTCTCTTTGGAGGCCAGATAAAAATTCAGTTCCATCCTCTCTGGTGTGCTGATGAGACTCATACCTGCGTTTGTGTTTGTTAGCTGTTTTAAAATGATTGCGTCTCTTTAAGCGATGATCTTAAAACAAAGTCCAATTTGGTCTTTCTTCACTTCGGTGCAGTTAAACACTCGCTCTCATGCTGCCTTTGAACGCCTTCGACCTCAAGTCCTCAAAGCTTTGATGACATCACTGTGAAGACATCAAAGCTTTTCATAGCTCTGATGTCATCACTGTGATGTCATAGCTGATGTCACTGCAGGGCTGGCTGAGGCTTCCTCCTGGAATTCCACGTTGCTATGGCAACAGATCACAACTAAATTCTGCCACACCCTAAAACTTAAAATAGGTCCTTTATTTAACAAACTGTCACAATAAATAAATAGATAAATAAAAAAACAAACAAAAAAACTGCTCAATAATGACAGGGAATCGTTTTTTTTTTCCCCATATAGTTTCATATTTTTATATTTTGCATGACATTAAGTGACACAACTATTCAGTGACGTGCGGTCAGGGGAGGCAGGTGAGGCAGTGCCTCACCAGCCATCATGGAAAGAAAGAAAATATATAATCATAAAGTAATTTAAATTGTTATATTCATCCGGTGGTTTGTACTAAAAAATATTTATTTTTCATGTAGCTTCACCAATTTCGATTTTTATTTGTTCAAAATCGCTGAATTTTCTTATTTTCCCATTCAAATGCTTGGAAGCGATGCCGGTGAGGCAGCAGCGAGCTCTGCCTCACCTTGGATTGCGCAACCCCTGGCTCTGCACTGGCTGCTAAGCGGAGAGAGCATGTTGCTGTACGGCGTCAATAAAATGGTTTAAACAAATTTAATATGTGAACTTATTTCCAATAATTTAGCTTATGTATATAATGTACAGTGCTTTTTGTCACCAACTGTGTTTGTGTAACGTGTTTCGTGTAATGAGCGATTATAAACGGCAGAGAACAGGTTCGAGGTGAGGCAGGCAGTTCTCTTGCCTCATGGCAGGGGGTGCTCAAGATCCCAGACGTTCGTCTTGTTCACTCCTCAACTGCCGAGTAAGTGACAGCGAGCTAGGCTAAACGATTCGGGAAGCAAGTCAAGTGCAGCGATAGATTATAATAGAGAGTGATTTTTTTCCTCTCGCTTATCCCGACTTTCGACATGGATGACTACATTACAACACTAAAAAAGTTTTCTCAAGTGGACTTTCAATCGAAGCAGGAGATAATAACCAAAGGAAGACCAACGCCGGAGCTGAAAGGTTTGTTTCAGACTACGGGACAGAAGGTTAACCGCTCTTTTCAAACCGAGTGGTATTCACGAAAAGACTGGCTTTGTGGATGTCCTGCTCGAAACCGCCTTTTCTGCTTTCCTTGCCTTCTTTTTTCAACTTGTGGCACTGTGTGGACTCAGATGGGATTTGGTGACTTGAAGAACTTGCAAAGATCCCTCACCAAATATGAGCGGTCCACCACTCATATTCAAAGCCAAATTGCGCTAAAAACCTTCGGCCTGTCCAGGATAGATTTGGCTTTGGATGAACAGCGGAGACTCAACATCAGCATCCACAATGCTAAGGTAAAGGAGAACCGAGAGATTTTAAAAGATCTCATCAATGCGACCTGCTTTCTCGCTAGACAGCAGCTAGCATTTCGTGGAAATGATGAGAGCATGGGCTCTGCTAATCGTGGCAACTATGTTGAACTCTTGCATGTCCTTGCTGAGAAAGATGACAGACTAGCTAGACATTTGGAGACATCCACTGTATTTTCCGGCTTGTCCAATAGAATACAGAATGAATTAATTGAAGCAGTCGGCGATGTCATTAGAAATGATATTAAGCAGGACATAAGTGCAGCCCCATTTGTAGCTGTAGAAGTCGACGAGACCACAGATGTCACAAGCAAAGCTCAGATCTCCGTCATATTGCGCTATGTGACTCGACCTGAAGCAGGCTGTAAGGTGAAGGAGGCGTTTTTGGGGTTCGATGATGTGAGTGCGGACAGACGTGCACCTGCCATAGCTGAGTATGTCCTGAGTGTGCTGGAGAAATACGGCTGTGTTGATAAGCTTGTAGCTCAGACATATGATGGGGCAGCTGTAATGGCATCAGAGCTTAATGGGGTGCAGGCTAAAATTAAGGAAAAGGTGCCTGAGGCCATGTTTACACACTGTTACGCACACAAGCTGAACCTGGTGCTATTGCATTCAGCAAAGTGCATGCCCAAGTGTCGTGCGTTTTTTAAAACAGCTGAGGGACTCGGGGCGTTTTTCAGCAAGTCCACAAAGCGCACTCGTTTGTTGGATGATGTTGTCAAGCGCCGTTTACCCAGAGCAGCGCCGACAAGGTGGAATTCAAATTCTCGGCTGCTGCAGACAATAAGCATGCACCAAAACGATCTGCGTGCTGTGTTCAATGTCATTATGGAAAATCCCGATAGCTGGGATAATGACACGCTGATGATGGCAGCAGGATATGATCGGTGGCTGTCAAAAGCATCTACATACTTTCTTATCGATACATTTGATGGCATTTTCAATGAGACCGACGCACTTTTCAGAGTGCTGCAAAACAAAGTGACGGACATTGAATACTGTGTTGCGCGCATCCGGGACACAGTTTCAGTCATGGAGCGCATGAGACTGGAGTTTGACAGTTACTACCTCCGATTCGAGCAGAAATGCGGCGCACTTGGTTTGACAGATGGTACAGACAGACATTCGGCTAGAGATGAACGGAGACACCTGTTCTGTAACATTCTTGACAACATCAGCGATCAAATGAAGGCTAGGTTTGGCCATTTTGATGAACTTGCTTTCCTCGGTTTGGTGGATTGCGCAAAGTTCTATGAAATGTCACAACATTTTGATGACACGAAACTGCAGAGCCTGTCAAAGTATGCCAAGTTTTTTGACTTTGTCAGACTGAAGGCCGATCTCATTGGACTGTATAGCTCAAAAACGGTGAGGGATGAATGCAAATCTCCTGGACAGCTTCTCAACTTTTTGGCCGAGAAGGATCTTGTTGTAACTGTTCCTGAGGCGACAAAGTTGCTCCAGCTCGTGCTCACGGTGCCAGCTACTACAGCGTCAGTGGAGCGGTCATTCTCAGCCCTGAAGAGACTGAAAACATACAGCAGGAACAGGACGGATCAAGGAAGGCTTTCTTCCCTGGCAGTGATCTCCATTGAGACAGAGAGACTTTTAAAACTGAAGGAAGATAAGGAGGACTTCTATCGCAAAGTGACGGATGTTTTTGTGCAGAAGGAGCGACGCATGGACTTCATTTATACGTAAAGGTAAGACAGTAATAACATTTATTTTGTTTTGTTTTTTAAGGAAATGTGTGTTTTGTGAGCTACAGTTTGTATGTGTAAGGATGCAGAAGTGAAACATAACCTGTAAACTGCTGTCAATCTATGCATCTATTTGCAAATCTGATTCTGATGACGTCAGTGCCTCACCAGCTATGAACCTCACCACACGTCACTGCAACTATTACATTTACATTTCCAATTTCAAAAAATGTGGGAGACTGTGTAAAATGTTGATTTAAAAAATAACATCATTTTAACCCTATATTTTAATAGAAGCAGCGCAAAAATGACAAATCTGATGTTGAAACTTGTCCACACATTTGACTACAAGTTGTTCTCCGAAGTGATTAAATGTTAACTATGATCACAGCTTTTGATATTATTTAATTTTGACAGCAGTGTCTGTGGCACGTAAAGTCATGCCAAGCTTTAACTATGCAAACTTTGAACCATACAGAAGGCTCAGTTTCACATAGGGTCCTACAGTTTTTGTGTAGATTCAGTGGCTGAGAGTTGAGATATTCTTCTTTTTAATCCTGCCCCTTTCCCACAGTGCTGTTGAAGACATTTGCTCTTTATCTCCAGGTGAAACAAAACAATCTCATCTTCAACCTCTACAAGCCAACAAACCAAAACTGACATTCGTCAGCATGTGTGCAGCTGAACTTTGTTGGAGCTGAAGCTGTGAGATGTTTTTATGAAGACCAGAGAGGAGAGCATGGAGATAGTGGATTCTACATGAAGAAGAGTCTCTGCGTCGGCTCGAGAGAGAGAAACCGGCGCACTCTGGAGATCTTCTTTAAATGATAAAACGACTTTTTGGGAACATCTCGTATGTGAGGCTCCAAACTGAGGTTCAACAGTCAATAATCCATTTATAGATGTTCATCAATACATGTTAATAAGCTGCAAAGGAGCGCCGTCAGTGATTGATAAGTGATTGATTAAGGGTTGATTCGTTCATTCATTAATCTGAACCTCTCACGTATCATCTAATTAAAGTTAACGAGCGGATCCTGCTGAGTTCTTAACCAGGAGTCTCCAAGTCCTCCTGAAGGTCGGTGATGATTTGAATTCAGGGTCAAACGGGTTGAAATCATGTCAATAATGACTCTTTATGCTGATGTTAACAGAGGTGTAAAAAAAAAATTATAAAAGACCAAAACCTTAAATTGGAAATAGCAAAAAACATGCGTCCTTCAATTTTCTTCATATTCACACTAAAGAAAGACGATCATGTCCACTAGCATCCCTGCAAGTTTCAGGATGGGCATTCCATCACTTTTTGAGTAATCAGTCAAAACGTGTGGTTCGTTAGGTGGAAAATCGCCATATTTGACACATTATACAGTCCTGACCTCATCTGGAGTAGGCCTGGACGATATAGAAAAAAAGCATATCGATAAAAAATAAATCATATTGATCGATATCGATTATTATCGATATAATTATTATAATTATTTAACATATATTTTAATTGCAGCCCTGGATGTTTTATGCTATTGCTTAATGACCTACTTTAAAAAAAGAACACAAGCACTGAATTCAAATTCCAACCTTTATTCAACCACCTTTTTTTTTTTTTTTACCACAACTGAAAGTTTTTTAAAAAAGAAATTTAAAAAAAAAGAAATCAACTTAAGTGGCCTGAGTGACGTCAGTAAATACTGACAAACATAAAGACTAAAGTGACCAGAAAATCTGATAAATAAATACTTAAATAGTCTTTTGATGAAAATAAACAAAACAAACAAATATATAAATAAACAGAATAGCTTTAGGTGGGAATAGCATACTACCAGTTTTAACTGTGTGGGAAACTGCCCACAGCCTGGTGTCTGAACACTGAAATATTTCTCCCGGGGTCGGGAGATTTATCTTTTTTAATTATCATGTGATTGACTTAATACACAAACTAAGCACGAGAAGCAGGACTTATCCACACCGGTGTTGTGTCGTAGAATGCATCCCTGCCGAATGCACCCCCTGCTAGTAGCCATGATCCAAATACTCGCGTCTTTGTAAAATATGAGCTCATTTTCTTCCACTTTAAGAAGCTAATGAGTGGACGGGATGCAGGGGTGCATTCTACGGCAAACACCGGAACGTATTTCCTCCGCACCCTTCTCACCTTTTCAACCCCTGACCCATTTTCATGCCTGAAGCGCTGTGTTTGAGAAATACTTGCGGCCGGGCACTTCATATCGCGGGTCGAGAGTGGCTAGAAGCTGGTCGAAGCCAGGCTTTTCAACGGTAGTTATTGGCAGTATGTCCCTCGCTATGGAGCATGTTACTGCATGGGTGATGTCCTTATGCCGCTCGGACGCTTTGTCGTAGTTTTGGCAAGAAACGAAGTCCAGTTTGGTCTGCTTCACATGCTTTGTGCTGGTGCTGGCAGCGGTTCCAGAGGATTCCTCCTCCGACGATAACGTGGAGCCGCGGCGCGGCCGACACAGCTCGTACTCCTGCGGGTGCGATCGGTTTAGATGGTAAAACAAGTTGGTTGTGTTACCAGACTTGGTTTTTACTAATTCTCTGCAAATTTTGCAAACGACCGCTGTTCGCTTTTTGTCAGACTTGTAAAAACCAAAACATTGCCATGCTGGTGAACTACTGAAACCTTTTTTCGGGACAATGTCCTCCGCTTCTCCTTGCTGTAACATTTTTTCTAATACACGTGCTGTCTGTTGTGGTTTGAGAGGGGCTGGGCTTGGTGCCGTAGCGTACCTGGGTCTGCGTTTGTGATTGGTTGGGAGGAAGTAATGACTGTAGTAAAAGCTACATGATAGGCTATGATGAAAAAGAAAGGGAAACTGTGTTTTTCTATCGAACTTTTTATCGACCCGTTTTTTTTCTATCGCACCACACGTCTATCGATCGATATATATTGTTATCGAATTATCGTCCAGCACTAATCTGGAGTCAGCCCCACTTGCCTGCCTGTGTAAAATATGACTTCCTCATAGTGCAAAAAGCTTTTTTTGAGTGTTTTCATTTGTATGTTATCCCATATTGATATGAAAAATGGCTAGAATAGCTTATTTGTGCTCAGTTTTCCATCACATTTCATTTCTGTTTGCACCTACATCCAGAATATGATCTTAGCTTCATGGGAGAATCATTTGGACATACCTGCATGTCCTGGATCCTTAAGTTATTTGTCAACCCTAGGATCCAGGACATGCAGGTATGTCCCAATGATTTTTGTGTCATTATCTTTTGATTAAAAATGGCCAATTCTGATGAAGAAGAAACGTCACCTGTGGGAGACATGAACGGAGCGGCTGCACATTTCCAGCATGGTTAGCAGAGGATGGTTTCGATCCATCGACCTCTGGGTTTTAGGCCCAGCACGCTTCCACTGCGCCACTCTGCTATTTTATTTTATTTTATTTTTTTTCAAGGTTTTTAGTCTTGTGTTGGGAGAAACCGAAGCACTCGGAGTAAACCCATTCGCTGGTGGCCATGTATGGGCCTGAAGTCTGTCCTCATATCCATCTAGGACTTCATGCGCGACAAGCTGCAGTTAGGCGGGAAGCCCAGGGGGTCCAAGCTGAAGTGAAAGTCCGGAGAAGACATCTGAAGAACTTTTGGATGGAGCTGGGTCTTTCTGATGAAAAATGCTTCATTAGAGCCTCAGCCACAGCCTCAAGGAGTGGTTGATCCTCTTCCAAGAGATTTAACCAAAGAACTGAAGCATCAACATTTTTGAGCACTTCTTTGTACACAGCTTTGCATTTCTTTTTGATGCTTTTCAGGCTCAAATCCACATTAACAGAAGTACCACTCATCTTTTCATACAGCATGTCTGTCAGTCTGGCTTCAGCTGATTTGTAGGTCTGATCGGGGAAGAAATTTTTCATGACTTTGCGTAAGAACATCTTCACAATGATTTGGCAAATCAGTGGGTCCCACTTCTTTAGAACAGATTCAGTGTTTTGACCAGATGGTTTTGCCACCTGAGCCTGTTCTACTTGCTCCTCAGCTGTGTAGACCTCTTCCTTCTCCTCCTCATCTGAGCAGGCCTCTTCTTCCTCCTCCTCATCTGAGCAGGCCTCTTCTTCCTCCTCCTCAGCTGTGAAGCTTTGAACCTCCTCTCGCACAGGTGTGGGGCAGGTCTGATCCTCAGCTCCAGTTTTGGGGGGACTGAGATCTGACTGGTTATTCTGCACAAATCTCCTGAACTTCTTGAGAGTCATGCTCACACAGTCCTTCCTAATCTTGCGCAGTCGGCTCTGCTTCTTTAGCCACTTCCTCGTCTCTTTAAGGATCTTGTCTACTCCAGCACGAATCTCTTCTCGGTGTGTTTTTTCTTGGACTTTTGGTGGTGTCAAGTGACTGGCCAATGTGTCACTCAGCTTTTCAGCAAAACTTTCCAGCTCGTCACCGGAAAAGATGCTGGCTAATTTCTCAAAGGGGCAATCCTCTAATGACCCACGACTTGGTACCTGATTGTTTGTTGTAATGAACTCTGTTAAAAGATCATCCACACTCTTAATCAGCTGTGAATTGACTAATTTCACAGCTTCCTGTTCTTTACGGGAGGCCGGCTTGCGTCTGAATTTAGACATCATGCTCAGGATTGACCCTCGAGCAAATGTTTGGACAAAGACAGTCCTCATCTGCCTGATGACTTTTCTCCTGCGGTATCCTAAGAGATCTTCTGTGTGACATCCAGCCAGGTCCTGTGGAACATCCTCTGTAAAATTTTCAACAATCTGAGATGATAACTCTGATAACTCGTAGTCCTTGCTGGTTTGAGAAAGAAGCAGGCTATCTTCTTCCTCTGTGGAGTAACTCTGAGCATCATGAACAATCTCTTCCAGTTGTTGCTCCAGGATTTCTTTGGTCACATGAAAAATAGTCGGGGATTTGTTGACCGTAGACTCGGCCCTGCCTGGTTTCTCTTCTTGCAGAGAAGTTACAGAGGTCTGAGTGGGTACCACCACCTCTTCCTTCTCCTGCACAGTGCAGGTTGATTTGACTCGGTGCAACATTGTCTTCATCCTTTCGTAGCAGTTTTTGAGAATCCTCTTGAAGTGTCCCCTCAGTTTGATTAGAATAGTGGGGGAAGTCTTGTGCTCCTCCGAGTCGTCACTGTCACTTGTTTTAGACAGCCTGGAGTTTACTCTCTCTGTGACTGCTGTGACCATGAGCTCTGTCACCCGCCCGCTCTTAGGGTAGTGGATGTCTCCTACACCCTGTACCTCTGCCACAGTCTGTGCGATGACTTCACCCATGTTCCCTAAACATTCGCGCACGTCCTCCTTACACACAGATTTAGCAGATCCTGGTGACCAGTCTTTCTGTTTTTCAAGTCTTCTGTTGAGAGACTCATGCAGACTTTGAGCCAAAATTTCAATAACATTTACACACAAAGCTGTCACGCGAGTACTTGTCTCTGGGTCAAGACGCCCAGTCTCCAGTCTCTGCCAGTTTTCTGCCGTCAGCTGGTTCATGAACGCACGGACGACTGGCCTAAGAGTCTCTTTGGAGGCCAGATAAAAATTCAGTTCCATCCTCTCTGGTGTGCTGATGAGACTCATACCTGCGTTTGTGTTTGTTAGCTGTTTTAAAATGATTGCGTCTCTTTAAGCGATGATCTTAAAGCAAAGTCCAATTTGGTCTTTCTTCACCTCGGTGCAGTTAAACACTCGCTCTCATGCTGCCTTTGAATGCCTTTGACCTCAAGTCCTCAAAGCTCTGATGACATCACTGTGATGACATCAAAGCTTTTCATAGCTCTGATGTCATCACTGTGATGTCATAGCTGATGTCACTGAGGCTTCCTCCTGGAATTCCACGTTGCTATGGCAACGGATCACAACTAAATTCTGCCACACCCTAAAACTTAAAATAGGTCCTTTATTTAACAAACTGTCACAATAAATAAATAGATAAATAAAAAAACAAACAAAAAAACTGCTCAATAATGACAGGGAATCGTTTTTTTTTTTCCCCATATAGTTTCATATTTTTATATTTTGCATGACATTAAGTGACACAACTATTCAGTGACGTGCGGTCAGGGGAGGCAGGTGAGGCAGTGCCTCACCTGCCATCATGGAAAGAAAGAAAATATATAATCATAAAGTAATTTAAATTGTTATATTCATCCGGTGGTTTGTACTAAAAAATATTTATTTTTCCTGTAGCTTCACCAATTTCGATTTTTATTTGTTCAAAATCGCTGAATTTTCTTATTTTCCCATTCAAATGCTTGGAAGCGATGCCGGTGAGGCAGCAGCGAGCTCTGCCTCACCTTGGATTGCGCAACCCCTGGCTCTGCACTGGCTGCTAAGCGGAGAGAGCATGTTGCTGTACGGCGTCAATAAAATGGTTTAAACAAATTTAATATGTGAACTTATTTCCAATAATTTAGCTTATGTATATAATGTACAGTGCTTTTTGTCACCAACTGTGTTTGTGTAACGTGTTTCGTGTAATGAGCGATTATAAACGGCAGAGAACAGGTTCGAGGTGAGGCAGGCAGTTCTCTTGCCTCATGGCAGGGGGTGCTCAAGATCCCAGACGTTCGTCTTGTTCACTCCTCAACTGCCGAGTAAGTGACAGCGAGCTAGGCTAAACGATTCGGGAAGCAAGTCAAGTGCAGCGATAGATTATAATAGAGAGTGATTTTTTTCCTCTCGCTTATCCCGACTTTCGACATGGATGACTACATTACAACACTAAAAAAGTTTTCTCAAGTGGACTTTCAATCGAAGCAGGAGATAATAACCAAAGGAAGACCAACGCCGGAGCTGAAAGGTTTGTTTCAGACTACGGGACAGAAGGTTAACCGCTCTTTTCAAACCGAGTGGTATTCACGAAAAGACTGGCTTTGTGGATGTCCTGCTCGAAACCGCCTTTTCTGCTTTCCTTGCCTTCTTTTTTCAACTTGTGGCACTGTGTGGACTCAGATGGGATTTGGTGACTTGAAGAACTTGCAAAGATCCCTCACCAAATATGAGCGGTCCACCACTCATATTCAAAGCCAAATTGCGCTAAAAACCTTCGGCCTGTCCAGGATAGATTTGGCTTTGGATGAACAGCGGAGACTCAACATCAGCATCCACAATGCTAAGGTAAAGGAGAACCGAGAGATTTTAAAAGATCTCATCAATGCGACCTGCTTTCTCGCTAGACAGCAGCTAGCATTTCGTGGAAATGATGAGAGCATGGGCTCTGCTAATCGTGGCAACTATGTTGAACTCTTGCATGTCCTTGCTGAGAAAGATGACAGACTAGCTAGACATTTGGAGACATCCACTGTATTTTCCGGCTTGTCCAATAGAATACAGAATGAATTAATTGAAGCAGTCGGCGATGTCATTAGAAATGATATTAAGCAGGACATAAGTGCAGCCCCATTTGTAGCTGTAGAAGTCGACGAGACCACAGATGTCACAAGCAAAGCTCAGATCTCCGTCATATTGCGCTATGTGACTCAACCTGAAGCAGGCTGTAAGGTGAAGGAGGCGTTTTTGGGGTTCGATGATGTGAGTGCGGACAGACGTGCACCTGCCATAGCTGAGTATGTCCTGAGTGTGCTGGAGAAATACGGCTGTGTTGATAAGCTTGTAGCTCAGACATATGATGGGGCAGCTGTAATGGCATCAGAGCTTAATGGGGTGCAGGCTAAAATTAAGGAAAAGGTGCCTGAGGCCATGTTTACACACTGTTACGCACACAAGCTGAACCTGGTGCTATTGCATTCAGCAAAGTGCATGCCCAAGTGTCGTGCGTTTTTTAAAACAGCTGAGGGACTCGGGGCGTTTTTCAGCAAGTCCACAAAGCGCACTCGTTTGTTGGATGATGTTGTCAAGCGCCGTTTACCCAGAGCAGCGCCGACAAGGTGGAATTCAAATTCTCGGCTGCTGCAGACAATAAGCATGCACCAAAACGATCTGCGTGCTGTGTTCAATGTCATTATGGAAAATCCCGATAGCTGGGATAATGACACGCTGATGATGGCAGCAGGATATGATCGGTGGCTGTCAAAAGCATCTACATGCTTTCTTATCGATACATTTGATGGCATTTTCAATGAGACCGACGCACTTTTCAGAGTGCTGCAAAACAAAGTGACGGACATTGAATACTGTGTTGCGCGCATCCGGGACACAGTTTCAGTCATGGAGCGCATGAGACTGGAGTTTGACAGTTACTACCTCCGATTCGAGCAGAAATGCGGCGCACTTGGGTTGACAGATGGTACAGACAGACATTCGGCTAGAGATGAACGGAGACACCTGTTCTGTAACATTCTTGACAACATCAGCGATCAAATGAAGGCTAGGTTTGGCCATTTTGATGAACTTGCTTTCCTCGGTTTGGTGGATTGCGCAAAGTTCTATGAAATGTCACAACATTTTGATGACACGAAACTGCAGAGCCTGTCAAAGTATGCCAAGTTTTTTGACTTTGTCAGACTGAAGGCCGATCTCATTGGACTGTATAGCTCAAAAACGGTGAGGGATGAATGCAAATCTCCTGGACAGCTTCTCAACTTTTTGGCCGAGAAGGATCTTGTTGTAACTGTTCCTGAGGCGACAAAGTTGCTCCAGCTCGTGCTCACGGTGCCAGCTACTACAGCGTCAGTGGAGCGGTCATTCTCAGCCCTGAAGAGACTGAAAACATACAGCAGGAACAGGACAGATCAAGGAAGGCTTTCTTCCCTGGCAGTGATCTCCATTGAGACAGAGAGACTTTTAAAACTGAAGGAAGATAAGGAGGACTTCTATCGCAAAGTGACGGATGTTTTTGTGCAGAAGGAGCGACGCATGGACTTCATTTATACGTAAAGGTAAGACAGTAATAACATTTATTTTGTTTTGTTTTTTAAGGAAATGTGTGTTTTGTGAGCTACAGTTTGTATGTGTAAGGATGCAGAAGTGAAACATAACCTGTAAACTGCTGTCAATCTATGCATCTATTTGCAAATCTGATTCTGATGACGTCAGTGCCTCACCAGCTATGAACCTCACCACACGTCACTGCAACTATTACATTTACATTTCCAATTTCAAAAAATGTGGGAGACTGTGTAAAATGTTGATTTAAAAAATAACATCATTTTAACCCTATATTTTAATAGAAGCAGCGCAAAAATGACAAATCTGATGTTGAAACTTGTCCACACATTTGACTACAAGTTGTTCTCCGAAGTGATTAAATGTTAACTATGATCACAGCTTTTGATATTATTTAATTTTGACAGCAGTGTCTGTGGCACGTAAAGTCATGCCAAGCTTTAACTATGCAAACTTTGAACCATACAGAAGGCTCAGTTTCACATAGGGTCCTACAGTTTTTGTGTAGATTCAGTGGCTGAGAGTTGAGATATTCTTCTTTTTAATCCTGCCCCTTTCCCACAGTGCTGTTGAAGACATTTGCTCTTTATCTCCAGGTGAAACAAAACAATCTCATCTTCAACCTCTACAAGCCAACAAACCAAAACTGACATTCGTCAGCATGTGTGCAGCTGAACTTTGTTGGAGCTGAAGCTGTGAGATGTTTTTATGAAGACCAGAGAGGAGAGCATGGAGATAGTGGATTCTACATGAAGAAGAGTCTCTGCGTCGGCTCGAGAGAGAGAAACCGGCGCACTCTGGAGATCTTCTTTAAATGATAAAACGACTTTTTGGGAACATCTCATATGTGAGGCTCCAAACTGAGGTTCAACAGTCAATAATCCATTTATAGATGTTCATCAATACGTGTTAATAAGCTGCAAAGGAGCGCCGTCAGTGATTGATAAGTGATTGATTAAGGGTTCATTCGTTCATTCATTAATCTGAACCTCTCACGTATCATCTAATTAAAGTTAACCAGCGGATCCTGCTGAGTTCTTAACCAGGAGTCTCCAAGTCCTCCTGAAGGTCGGTGATGATTTGAATTCAGGGTCAAACGGGTTGAAATCCTGTCAATAATGACTCTTTATGCTGATGTTAACAGAGGTGTAAAAAAAAAATTATAAAAGACCAAAACCTTAAATTGGAAATAGCAAAAAACATGCGTCCTTCAATTTTCTTCATATTCACAGTAAAGAAAGACGATCATGTCCACTAGCATCCCTGCAAGTTTCAGGATGGGCATTCCATCACTTTTTGAGTAATCAGTCAAAACGTGTGGTTCGTTAGGTGGAAAATCGCCATATTTGGCACATTATACAGTCCTGACCTCATCTGGAGTAGGCCTGGACGATATAGAAAAAAAGCATATCGATAAAAAATAAATCATATTGATCGATATCGATTATTATCGATATAATTATTATAATTATTTAACATATATTTTAATTGCAGCCCTGGATGTTTTATGCTATTGCTTAATGACCTACTTTAAAAAAAGAACACACAAGCACTGAATTCAAATTCAAACCTTTATTCAACCACCTTTTTTTTTTTTTTACCACAACTGAAAGTTTTTTAAAAAAGAACTTTAAAAAAAAAGAAATCAACTTAAGTGGCCTGAGTGACGTCAGTAAATACTGACAAACATAAAGACTAAAGTGACCAGAAAATCTGATAAATAAATATTTAAATAGTCTTTTGATGAAAATAAACAAAACAAACAAATATATAAATAAACAGAATAGCTTTAGGTGGGAATAGCATACTACCAGTTTTAACTGTGTGGAAAACTGCCCACAGCCTGGTGTCTGAACACTGAAATATTTCTCCCGGGGTCGGGAGATTTATCTTTTTTAATTATCATGTGATTGACTTAATACACAAACTAAGCACGAGAAGCAGGACTTATCCACGCCGGTGTTGTGTCGTAGAATGCATCCCTGCCGAATGCACCCCCTGCTAGTAGCCATGATCCAAATACTCGCGTCTTTGTAAAATATCAGCTCATGTTCTTCCACTTTAAGAAGCTAATGAGTGGACGGGATGCAGGGGTGCATTCTACGGCACAACACCGGAACGTATTTCCTCCGCACCCTTCTCAGCTTTTCAACCCCTGACCCATTTTCATGCCTGAAGCGCTGTGTTTGAGAAATACTTGCGGCCGGGCACTTCATATCGCGGGTCGAGAGTGGCTAGAAGCTGTTTGAAGCCAGGCTTTTCAACGGTAGTTATTGGCAGTATGTCCCTCACTATGAAGCATGTTACTGCATGGGTGATGTCCTTATGCCGCTCGGACGCTTTGTCGTAGTTTTGGCAAGAAACGAAGTCCAGTTTGGTCTGCTTCACATGCTTAGTGCTGGTGCTGGCAGCGGTTCCAGAGGATTCCTCCGACGACGACGTGGAGCCGCGGCGCGGCCGACACAGCTCGTACTCCTGCGGGTGCGACCGGTTTAGATGGTAAAACAAGTTGGTTGTGTTACCAGACTTGGTTTTTACTAATTCTCTGCAAATTTTGCAAACGACCGCTGTTCGCTTTTTGTCAGACTTCTAAAAACCAAAACATTGCCATGCTGGTGAACTACTGAAACCTTTTTTCGGGACAATGTCCTCCGCTTCTCCTTGCTGTATCATTTTTTCTAATACACGTGCTGTCTGTTGTGGTTTGATAGGGGCTGGGCTTGGTGCCGTAGCGTACCTGGGTCTGCGTTTGTGATTGGTTGGGAGGAAGTAATGACTGTAGTAAAAGCTACATGATAGGCTATGATGAAAAAGAAAGGGAAACTGTGTTTTTCTATCGAACTTTTTATCGACCCGTTTTTTTTCTATCGCACCACACGTCTATCGATCGATATATATTATTATCGAATTATCGTCCAGCACTAATCTGGAGTCAGCCCCACTTGCCTGCCTGTGTAAAATATTACTTCCTCATAGTGCAAAATGCTTTTTTTGAGTGTTTTCATTTGTATGTTATCCCATATTGATATGAAAAATGGCTAGAATAGCTTATTTGTGCTCAGTTTTCCATCACATTTCATTTCTGTTTGCACCTACATCCAGAATATGATCTTAGCTTCATGGGAGAATCATTTGGACATACCTGCATGTCCTGGATCCTTAAGTTATTTGTCAACCCTAGGATCCAGGACATGCAGGTATGTCCCAATGATTTTTGTGTCATTATCTTTTGATTAAAAATGGCCAATTCTGATGAAGAAGAAACGTCACCTGTGGGAGACATGAACGGAGCAGCTGCACATTTCCAGCATGGTTAGCAGAGGATGGTTTCGATCCATCGACCTCTGGGTTTTAGGCCCAGCACGCTTCCACTGCGCCACTCTGCTATTTTATTTTATTTTATTTTTTTCAAGGTTTTTAGTCTTGTGTTGGGAGAAACCGAAGCACTCGGAGTAAACCCATTCGCTGGTGGCCATGTATGGGCCTGAAGTCTGTCCTCATATCCATCTAGGACTTCATGCGCGACAAGCTGCAGTTAGGCGGGAAGCCCAGGGGGTCCAAGCTGAAGTGAAAGTCCGGAGAAGACATCTGAAGAACTTTTGGATGGAGCTGGGTCTTTCTGATGAAAAATGCTTCATTAGAGCCTCAGCCACAGCCTCAAGGAGTGGTTGATCCTCTTCCAAGAGATTTAACCAAAGAACTGAAGCATCAACATTTTTGAGCACTTCTTTGTACACAGCTTTGCATTTCTTTTTGATGCTTTTCAGGCTCAAATCCACATGAACAGAAGTACCACTCATCTTTTCATACAGCATGTCTGTCAGTCTGGCTTCAGCTGATTTGTAGGTCTGATCGGGGAAGAAATTTTTCATGACTTTGCGTAAGAACATCTTCACAATGATTTGGCAAATCAGTGGGTCCCACAGAACAGATTCAGTGTTTTGACCAGATGGTTTTGCCACCTGAGCCTGTTCTACTTGCTCCTCAGCTGTGTAGACCTCTTCCTTCTCCTCCTCAGCTGTGTAGAACTCTTCCTTCTCCTCCTCATCTGAGCAGGCCTCTTCTTCCTCCTCCTCATCTGAGCAGGCCTCTTCCTTTTCCTTCTCAGCTGTGAAGCTTTGAACCTCCTCTCGCACAGGTGTGGGGCAGGTCTGATCCTCAGCTCCAGTTTCGGGGGGACTGAGATCTGACTGGTTATTCTGCACAAATCTCCTGAACTTCTTGAGAGTCATGCTCACACAGTCCTTCCAAATCTTGCGCAGTCGGCTCTGCTTCTTTAGCCACTTCCTCGTCTCTTTAAGGATCTTGTCTACTCCAGCACGAATCTCTTCTCGGTGTGTTTTTTCTTGGACTTTTGGTGGTGTCAAGTGACTGGCCAATGTGTCACTCAGCTTTTCAGCAAAACTTTCCAGCTCGTCACCGGAAAAGATGCTGGCTAATTTCTCAAAGGGGCAATCCTCTAATGACCCACGACTTGGTACCTGATTGTTTGTTGTAATGAACTCTGTTAAAAGATCATCCACACTCTTAATCAGCTGTGAATTGACTAATTTCACAGCTTCCTGTTCTTTACGGGAGGCCGGCTTGCGTCTGAATTTAGACATCATGCTCAGGATTGACCCTCGAGCAAATGTTTGGACAAAGACAGTCCTCATCTGCCTGATGACTTTTCTCCTGCGGTATCCTAAGAGATCTTCTGTGTGACATCCAGCCAGGTCCTGTGGAACATCCTCTGTAAAATTTTCAACAATCTGAGATGATAACTCTGATAACTCGTAGTCCTTGCTGGTTTGAGAAAGAAGCAGGCTATCTTCTTCCTCTGTGGAGTAACTCTGAGCATCATGAACAATCTCTTCCAGTTGTTGCTCCAGGATTTCTTTGGTCACATGAAAAATAGTCGGGGATTTGTTGACCGTAGACTCGGCCCTGCCTGGTTTCTCTTCTTGCAGAGAAGTTACAGAGGTCTGAGTGGGTACCACCACCTCTTCCTTCTCCTGCACAGTGCAGGTTGATTTGACTCGGTGCAACATTGTCTTCATCCTTTCGTAGCAGTTTTTGAGAATCCTCTTGAAGTGTCCCCTCAGTTTGATTAGAATAGTGGGGGAAGTCTTGTGCTCCTCCGAGTCGTCACTGTCACTTGTTTTAGACAGCCTGGAGTTGACTCTCTCTGTGACTGCTGTGACCATGAGCTCTGTCACCCGCCCGCTCTTAGGGTAGTGGATGTCTCCTACACCCTGTACCTCTGCCACAGTCTGTGCGATGACTTCACCCATGTTCCCTAAACATTCGCGCACGTCCTCCTTACACACAGATTTAGCAGATCCTGGTGACCAGTCTTTCTGTTTTTCAAGTCTTCTGTTGAGAGACTCGTGCAGACTTTGAGCCAAAATTTCAATAACATTTACACACAAAGCTGTCACGCGAGTACTTGTCTCTGGGTCAAGACGCCCAGTCTCCAGTCTCTGCCAGTTTTCTGCCGTCAGCTGGTTCATGAACGCACGGACGACTGGCCTAAGAGTCTCTTTGGAGGCCAGATAAAAATTCAGTTCCATCCTCTCTGGTGTGCTGATGAGACTCATACCTGCGTTTGTGTTTGTTAGCTGTTTTAAAATGATTGCGTCTCTTTAAGCGATGATCTTAAAGCAAAGTCCAATCTGGTCTTTCTTCACCTCGGTGCAGTTAAACACTCGCTCTCATGCTGCCTTTGAATGCCTTCGACCTCAAGTCCTCAAAGCTATGATGACATCACTGTGAAGACATCAAAGCTTTTCATAGCTCTGATGTCATCACTGTGATGTCATAGCTGATGTCACTGAGGCTTCCTCCTGGAATTCCCCGTTGCTATGGCAACGGATCACAACTAAATTCTGCCACACCCTAAAACTTAAAATAGGTCCTTTATTTAACAAACTGTCACAATAAATAAATAGATAAATAAAAAAACAAACAAAAAAACTGCTCAATAATGACAGGGAATCGTTTTTTTTTTTTCCCCATATAGTTTCATATTTTTATATTTTGCATGACATTAAGTGACACAACTATTACATTTACATTTCCAATTTCAAAAAATGTGGGAGACTGTGTAAAATGTTGATTTAAAAAATAACATCATTTTAACCCTATATTTTAATAGAAGCAGCGCAAAAATGACAAATCAGATGTTGAAACTTGTCCACACATTTGACTACAAGTTGTTCTCTGAAGTGATTAAATGTTAACTATGATCACAGCTTTTGATATTATTTAATTTTGACAGCAGTGTCTGTGGCACGTAAAGTCATGCCAAGCTTTAACTATGCAAACTTTGAACCATACAGAAGGCTCAGTTTCACATAGGGTCCTACAGTTTTTGTGTAGATTCAGTGGCTGAGAGTTGAGATATTCTTCTTTTTAATCCTGCCCCTTTCCCACAGTGCTGTTGAAGACATTTGCTCTTTATCTCCAGGTGAAACAAAACAATCTCATCTTCAACCTCTACAAGCCAACAAACCAAAACTGACATTCGTCAGCATGTGTGCAGCTGAACTTTGTTGGAGCTGAAGCTGTGAGATGTTTTTATGAAGACCAGAGAGGAGAGCATGGAGATAGTGGATTCTACATGAAGAAGAGTCTCTGCGTCGGCTCCAGAGAGAGAAACCGGCGCACTCTGGAGATCTTCTTTAAATGATAAAACGACTTTTTGGGAACATCTCGTATGTGAGGCTCCAAACTGAGGTTCAACAGTCAATAATCCATTTATAGATGTTCATCGATACATGTTAATAAGCTGCAAAGGAGCGCCGTCAGTGATTGATAAGTGATTGATTAAGGGTTCATTCGTTCATTCATTAATCTGAACCTCTCACGTATCATCTAATTAAAGTTAACGAGCGGATCCTGCTGAGTTCTTAACCAGGAGTCTCCAAGTCCTCCTGAAGGTCGGTGATGATTTGAATTCAGGGTCAAACGGGTTGAAATCATGTCAATAATGACTCTTTATGCTGATGTTAACAGAGGTGTAAAAAAAAAATTATAAAAGACCAAAACCTTAAATTGGAAATAGCAAAAAACATGCGTCCTTCAATTTTCTTCATATTCACACTTAAGAAAGACGATCATGTCCACTAGCATCCCTGCAAGTTTCAGGATGGGCATTCCATCACTTTTTGAGTAATCAGTCAAAACGTGTGGTTCGTTAGGTGGAAAATCGCCATATTTGACACATTATACAGTCCTGACCTCATCTGGAGTCAGCCCCACTTGCCTGCCTGTGTAAAATATTACTTCCTCATAGTGCAAAATGCTTTTTTTGAGTGTTTTCATTTGTATGTTATCCCATATTGATATGAAAAATGGCTAGAATAGCTTATTTGTGCTCAGTTTTCCATCACATTTCATTTCTGTTTGCACCTACATCCAGAATATGATCTTAGCTTCATGGGAGAATCATTTGGACATACCTGCATGTCCTGGATCCTTAAGTTATTTGTCAACCCTAGGATCCAGGACATGCAGGTATGTCCCAATGATTTTTGTGTCATTATCTTTTGATTAAAAATGGCCAATTCTGATGAAGAAGAAACGTCACCTGTGGGAGACATGAACGGAGCAGCTGCACATTTCCAGCATGGTTAGCAGAGGATGGTTTCGATCCATTGACCTCTGGGTTTTAGGCCCAGCACGCTTCCACTGCGCCACTCTGCTATTTTATTTTATTTTTTTTTTTTTTCAAGGTTTTTAGTCTTGTGTTGGGAGAAACCGAAGCACTCGGAGTAAACCCATTCGCTGGTGGCCATGTATGGGCCTGAAGTCTGTCCTCATATCCATCTAGGACTTCATGCGCGACAAGCTGCAGTTAGGCGGGAAGCCCAGGGGGTCCAAGCTGAAGTGAAAGTCCGGAGAAGACATCTGAAGAACTTTTGGATGGAGCTGGGTCTTTCTGATGAAAAATGCTTCATTAGAGCCTCAGCCACAGCCTCAAGGAGTGGTTGATCCTCTTCCAAGAGATTTAACCAAAGAACTGAAGCATCAACATTTTTGAGCACTTCTTTGTACACAGCTTTGCATTTCTTTTTGATGCTTTTCAGGCTCAAATCCACATGAACAGAAGTACCACTCATCTTTTCATACAGCATGTCTGTCAGTCTGGCTTCAGCTGATTTGTAGGTCTGATCGGGGAAGAAATTTTTCATGACTTTGCGTAAGAACATCTTCACAATGATTTGGCAAATCAGTGGGTCCCACAGAACAGATTCAGTGTTTTGACCTGATGGTTTTGCCACCTGAGCCTGTTCTACTTGCTCCTCAGCTGTGTAGACCTCTTCCTTCTCCTCCTCATCTGAGCAGGCCTCTTCTTCCTCCTCCTCATCTGAGCAGGCCTCTTCCTTTTCCTTCTCAGCTGTGAAGCTTTGAACCTCCTCTCGCACAGGTGTGGGGCAGGTCTGATCCTCAGCTCCAGTTTTGGGGGGACTGAGATCTGACTGGTTATTCTGCACAAATCTCCTGAACTTCTTGAGAGTCATGCTCACACAGTCCTTCCTAATCTTGCGCAGTCGGCTCTGCTTCTTTAGCCACTTCCTCGTCTCTTTAAGGATCTTGTCTACTCCAGCACGAATCTCTTCTCGGTGTGTTTTTTCTTGGACTTTTGGTGGTGTCAAGTGACTGGCCAATGTGTCACTCAGCTTTTCAGCCAAATTTTCCAGCTCGTCACCGGAAAAGATGCTGGCTAATTTCTCAAAGGGGCAATCCTCTAATGACCCACGACTTGGTACCTGATTGTTTGTTGTAATGAACTCTGTTAAAAGATCATCCACACTCTTAATCAGCTGTGAATTGACTAATTTCACAGCTTCCTGTTCTTTACGGGAGGCCGGCTTGCGTCTGAATTTAGACATCATGCTCAGGATTGACCCTCGAGCAAATGTTTGGACAAAGACAGTCCTCATCTGCCTGATGACTTTTCTCCTGCGGTATCCTAAGAGATCTTCTGTGTGACATCCAGCCAGGTCCTGTGGAACATCCTCTGTAAAATTTTCAACAATCTGAGATGATAACTCTGATAACTCGTAGTCCTTGCTGGTTTGAGAAAGAAGCAGGCTATCTTCTTCCTCTGTGGAGTAACTCTGAGCATCATGAACAATCTCTTCCAGTTGTTGCTCCAGGATTTCTTTGGTCACATGAAAAATAGTCGGGGATTTGTTGACCGTAGACTCGGCCCTGCCTGGTTTCTCTTCTTGCAGAGAAGTTACAGAGGTCTGAGTGGGTACCACCACCTCTTCCTTCTCCTGCACAGTGCAGGTTGATTTGACTCGGTGCAACATTGTCTTCATCCTTTCGTAGCAGTTTTTGAGAATCCTCTTGAAGTGTCCCCTCAGTTTGATTAGAATAGTGGGGGAAGTCTTGTGCTCCTCCGAGTCGTCACTGTCACTTGTTTTAGACAGCCTGGAGTTGACTCTCTCTGTGACTGCTGTGACCATGAGCTCTGTCACCCGCCCGCTCTTAGGGTAGTGGATGTCTCCTACACCCTGTACCTCTGCCACAGTCTGTGCGATGACTTCACCCATGTTCCCTAAACATTCGCGCACGTCCTCCTTACACACAGATTTAGCAGATCCTGGTGACCAGTCTTTCTGTTTTTCAAGTCTTCTGTTGAGAGACTCATGCAGACTTTGAGCCAAAATTTCAATAACATTTACACACAAAGCTGTCACGCGAGTACTTGTCTCTGGGTCAAGACGCCCAGTCTCCAGTCTCTGCCAGTTTTCTGCCGTCAGCTGGTTCATGAACGCACGGACGACTGGCCTAAGAGTCTCTTTGGAGGCCAGATAAAAATTCAGTTCCATCCTCTCTGGTGTGCTGATGAGACTCATACCTGCGTTTGTGTTTGTTAGCTGTTTTAAAATGATTGCGTCTCTTTAAGCGATGATCTTAAAGCAAAGTCCAATTTGGTCTTTCTTCACCTCGGTGCAGTTAAACACTCGCTCTCATGCTGCCTTTGAATGCCTTCGACCTCAAGTCCTCAAAGCTCTGATGACATCACTGTGAAGACATCAAAGCTTTTCATAGCTCTGATGTCATCACTGTGATGTCATAGCTGATGTCACTGCAGGGCTGGCTGAGGCTTCCTCCTGGAATTCCACGTTGCTATGGCAACGGATCACAACTAAATTCTGCCACACCCTAAAACTTAAAATAGGTCCTTTATTTAACAAACTGTCACAATAAATAAATAGATAAAAAAAACAAACAAAAAAACTGCTCAATAATGACAGGGAATCGGTTTTTTTTTTCCCCATATAGTTTCATATTTTTATATTTTGCATGACATTAAGTGACACAACTATTACATTTACATTTCCAATTTCAAAAAATGTGGGAGACTGTGTAAAATGTTGATTTAAAAAATAACATCATTTTAACCCTTTATTTTAATAGAAGCAGCGCAAAAATGACAAATCTGATGTTGAAACTTGTCCACACATTTGACTACAAGTTGTTCTCCGAAGTGATTAAATGTTAACTATGATCACAGCTTTTGATATTATTTAATTTTGACAGCAGTGTCTGTGGCACGTAAAGTCATGCCAAGCTTTAACTATGCAAACTTTGAACCATACAGAAGGCTCAGTTTCACATAGGCTCCTACAGTTTTAGTGTAGATTCAGTGGCTGAGAGTTGAGATATTCTTCTTTTTAATCCTGCCCCTTTCCCACAGTGCTGTTGAAGACATTTGCTCTTTATCTCCAGGTGAAACAAAACAATCTCATCTTCAACCTCTACAAGCCAACAAACCAAAACTGACATTCGTCAGCATGTGTGCAGCTGAACTTTGTTGGAGCTGAAGCTGTGAGATGTTTTTATGAAGACCAGAGAGGAGAGCATGGAGATAGTGGATTCTACATGAAGAAGAGTCTCTGCGTCGGCTCGAGAGAGAGAAACCGGCGCACTCTGGAGATCTTCTTTAAATGATAAAACGACTTTTTGGGAACATCTTTTATGTGAGGCTCCAAACTGAGGTTCAACAGTCAATAATCCATTTATAGATGTTCATCGATACATGTTAATAAGCTGCAAAGGAGCGCCGTCAGTGATTGATAAGTGACTGATTAAGGGTTCATTCGTTCATTCATTGAGTGGGATTGCGAAGCATTCCCACTATATGTTATTCATATCTTTATTATTATTATTCCACCGTTTTTTGTGCCCTAACTACTTCCACATACTTCAACGTATTCAAACCATTCAAATATCAAAAGATTCATCTCATTGAGGACATTCAGGGGTGTATTCAAAATTTTCCTAACATTCATACTTTCCGAGATATTCCAGGTTTTCCGACCCATTTCTCCCATTAGAAATGCATTACGGAATGTTCAAATTGGCCCTTTTCTCACATTTTCTTCACACAACTTCAAAAGCCTTCAACTCCTCTATACTTCCACATAGAAACTTCATTCAAAAACCAAAATATTCACAAATTCGTCAGCATTATTCTACATCTTCAACATTTTTAATCCCATTTGTACTTTTCAAAATATTAAGATTAGTTTAAAACTTCATTATAATGGCAGTCAATGGGAAAAGGGCTTCAGACGTAGTCAACTTCAACCTCTTCTCATTCATTCATACTTTCACCTAGAAACTTCATTCAAACTTTAAAATATTCACACATCTTCAGACATTCACTCATTCATTCACCATCTTCATGGCATTCATACTTTTCTCACAGTGACAATTCAAAAATTCACATGATTTTCCGACCTGTTCAGGTTTTAACATTAGTGTGTATTGCACGGAATGTTGGCAGCTAGAGTGGGTGACCTCACAGCTAGAGTGAGAGGGGCTGAAAATTTTACCTCTAAACTTTGTCTTTACAAAAGGATTGTGGCAACTCACTTCGCTCTACACAGATAAAAATTGGTACAGTGATGGCAAAACTTGCTGTCACTCTTCATCTCAAAAATCAAAGCAATGGGACACACACAGTGGCCTGGGCAGACACCAACTGCCGCAGACATCCCCCAGATTTCTCCAGCTTTCTCCATTGACTCCAATATAAACCTGAGAGGAGGATTTTCAGAGGAAACATGAACTGGACATGTTTTTAACTCATCGTAGTGAAGGCATTTTTGGCTCCAAAGACACAGAAGTTGTATCAACGTGTTCAGCCGGGTCTTGTGGTTCCCACAAGCTCCTTATCATGGAGATAGCAGTTACAGAGGATGAGAAATATGACGTTGTTTGGGCATTACGTTCTCAGCCTCAAGCCTCCTTTCTCCTGCTGTTGTTAAGCATCTATCGTCCCCATGGCAACCAAAGGGAGCACCTGGAGACACACAGCTGGCTGGAAAGCTGCTTCTAACAGCCATATGAGACACATGAAGCCAGGCTCAGTACACAGAGTACTGGGGGTTACATTTAAAACCCTTCAATAGAGTTATTTGACGAAATTTGTCATCTATCTCTTCGCACAAACCTTGAGCTACAGAAACCATCCAGGGCTTAATAAATTCAGCTCATTGAGGACATTATGGGGTCTAATCAGGATTTTTATTCATTTACATTGTCCCCATTTTTTCAATCATTCATTGAAAATGCATTATTTAACTCTTCCAACTAATTTAAACTCCTTCAAACTGATTTAAAGCGTTTTGATTCTTTAAACTTCTTTTTCTTCCAGATTTGTAACCTTTTAATTTTCCAGTTTTAAATATTTTTTACTCTTTATGCATTTTTCAGTTCTTTCAAACAAATTCCAACTCATTTAAACTGATTTAAACCTTATGGATTCTTCAAGCCTTTCCCATGCTTCAGGGTTTTTAATCATTTTAATTTTCATACGTTAAATTTTCAAAATTAATACTCATGCATGATTCAATTCATTCAATTGAGTTTATTCAAATTGAATCAAATATTCCTCATACTTCATACCTTTTTACTATTTAAATATCTTTAAGATTCAGCCATTTGCAATAGCAGCTTAGCGCTAGCAATTTCGACTGAAGCAATCCCACTCGCAATTTCTTCAGAAATTGCATTTTCTAGTTAATCTGAACCTCTCACGTATCATCTAATTAAAGTTAACGAGCGGATCCTGCTGAGTTCTTAACCAGGAGTCTCCAAGTCCTCCTGAAGGTCGGTGATGATTTGAATTCAGGGTCAAACGGGCTGAAATCATGTCAATAATGACTCTTTATGCTGATGTTAACAGAGGTGTAAAAAAAAAATTATAAAAGACCAAAACCTTAAATTGGAAATAGCAAAAAACATGCGTCCTTCAATTTTCTTCATATTCACACTAAAGAAAGACGATCATGTCCACTAGCATCCCTGCAAGTTTCAGGATGGGCATTCCATCACTTTTTGAGTAATCAGTCAAAACGTGTGGTTCGTTAGGTGGAAAATCGGCATATTTGACACATTATACAGTCCTGACCTCATCTGGAGTCAGCCCCACTTGCCTGCCTGTGTAAAATATGACTTCCTCATAGTGCAAAATGCTTTTTTTGAGTGTTTTCATTTGTATGTTATCCCATATTGATATGAAAAATGGCTAGAATAGCTTATTTGTGCTCAGTTTTCCATCACATTTCATTTCTGTTTGCACCTACATCCAGAATATGATCTTAGCTTCATGGGAGAATCATTTGGACATACCTGCATGTCCTGGATCCTTAAGTTATTTGTCAACCCTAGGATCCAGGACATGCAGGTATGTCCCAATGATTTTTGTGTCATTATCTTTTGATTAAAAATGGCCAATTCTGATGAAGAAGAAACGTCACCTGTGGGAGACATGAACGGAGCAGCTGCACATTTCCAGCATGGTTAGCAGAGGATGGTTTCGATCCATCGACCTCTGGGTTTTAGGCCCAGCACGCTTCCACTGCGCCACTCTGCTATTTTATTTATTTTTTTTTTTTTTCAAGGTTTTTAGTCTTGTGTTGGGAGAAACCGAAGCACTCGGAGTAAACCCATTCGCTGGTGGCCATGTATGGGCCTGAAGTCTGTCCTCATATCCATCTAGGACTTCATGCGCGACAAGCTGCAGTTAGGCGGGAAGCCCAGGGGGTCCAAGCTGAAGTGAAAGTCCGGAGAAGACATCTGAAGAACTTTTGGATGGAGCTGGGTCTTTCTGATGAAAAATGCTTCATTAGAGCCTCAGCCACAGCCTCAAGGAGTGGTTGATCCTCTTCCAAGAGATTTAACCAAAGAACTGAAGCATCAACATTTTTGAGCACTTCTTTGTACACAGCTTTGCATTTCTTTTTGATGCTTTTCAGGCTCAAATCCACATGAACAGAAGTACCACTCATCTTTTCATACAGCATGTCTGTCAGTCTGGCTTCAGCTGATTTGTAGGTCTGATCGGGGAAGAAATTTTTCATGACTTTGCGTAAGAACATCTTCACAATGATTTGGCAAATCAGTGGGTCCCACAGAACAGATTCAGTGTTTTGACCAGATGGTTTTGCCACCTGAGCCTGTTCTACTTGCTCCTCAGCTGTGTAGACCTCTTCTTCCTCCTCCTCATCTGAGCAGGCCTCTTCTTCCTCCTCCTCATCTGAGCAGGCCTCTTCCTTTTCCTTCTCAGCTGTGTAGACCTCTTCTTCCTCCTCCTCAGCTGTGTAGACCTCTTCCTTCTCCTCCTCATCTGAGCAGGCCTCTTCCTTTTCCTTCTCAGCTGTGAAGCTTTGAACCTCCTCTCGCACAGGTGTGGGGCAGGTCTGATCCTCAGCTCCAGTTTTGGGGGGACTGAGATCTGACTGGTTATTCTGCACAAATCTCCTGAACTTCTTGAGAGTCATGCTCACACAGTCCTTCCTAATCTTGCGCAGTCGGCTCTGCTTCTTTAGCCACTTCCTCGTCTCTTTAAGGATCTTGTCTACTCCAGCACGAATCTCTTCTCGGTGTGTTTTTTCTTGGACTTTTGGTGGTGTCAAGTGACTGGCCAATGTGTCACTCAGCTTTTCAGCAAAACTTTCCAGCTCGTCACCGGAAAAGATGCTGGCTAATTTCTCAAAGGGGCAATCCTCTAATGACCCACGACTTGGTACCTGATTGTTTGTTGTAATGAACTCTGTTAAAAGATCATCCACACTCTTAATCAGCTGTGAATTGACTAATTTCACAGCTTCCTGTTCTTTACGGGAGGCCGGCTTGCGTCTGAATTTAGACATCATGCTCAGGATTGACCCTCGAGCAAATGTTTGGACAAAGACAGTCCTCATCTGCCTGATGACTTTTCTCCTGCGGTATCCTAAGAGATCTTCTGTGTGACATCCAGCCAGGTCCTGTGGAACATCCTCTGTAAAATTTTCAACAATCTGAGATGATAACTCTGATAACTCGTAGTCCTTGCTGGTTTGAGAAAGAAGCAGGCTATCTTCTTCCTCTGTGGAGTAACTCTGAGCATCATGAACAATCTCTTCCAGTTGTTGCTCCAGGATTTCTTTGGTCACATGAAAAATAGTCGGGGATTTGTTGACCGTAGACTCGGCCCTGCCTGGTTTCTCTTCTTGCAGAGAAGTTACAGAGGTCTGAGTGGGTACCACCACCTCTTCCTTCTCCTGCACAGTGCAGGTTGATTTGACTCGGTGCAACATTGTCTTCATCCTTTCGTAGCAGTTTTTGAGAATCCTCTTGAAGTGTCCCCTCAGTTTGATTAGAATAGTGGGGGAAGTCTTGTGCTCCTCCGAGTCGTCACTGTCACTTGTTTTAGACAGCCTGGAGTTGACTCTCTCTGTGACTGCTGTGACCATGAGCTCTGTCACCCGCCCGCTCTTAGGGTAGTGGATGTCTCCTACACCCTGTACCTCTGCCACAGTCTGTGCGATGACTTCACCCATGTTCCCTAAACATTCGCGCACGTCCTCCTTACACACAGATTTAGCAGATCCTGGTGACCAGTCTTTCTGTTTTTCAAGTCTTCTGTTGAGAGACTCATGCAGACTTTGAGCCAAAATTTCAATAACATTTACACACAAAGCTGTCACGCGAGTACTTGTCTCTGGGTCAAGACGCCCAGTCTCCAGTCTCTGCCAGTTTTCTGCCGTCAGCTGGTTCATGAACGCACGGACGACTGGCCTAAGAGTCTCTTTGGAGGCCAGATAAAAATTCAGTTCCATCCTCTCTGGTGTGCTGATGAGACTCATACCTGCGTTTGTGTTTGTTAGCTGTTTTAAAATGATTGCGTCTCTTTAAGCGATGATCTTAAAGCAAAGTCCAATTTGGTCTTTCTTCACCTCGGTGCAGTTAAACACTCGCTCTCATGCTGCCTTTGAATGCCTTCGACCTCAAGTCCTCAAAGCTCTGATGACATCACTGTGATGACATCAAAGCTTTTCATAGCTCTGATGTCATCACTGTGATGTCATAGCTGATGTCACTGCAGGGCTGGCTGAGGCTTCCTCCTGGAATTCCACGTTGCTATGGCAACGGATCACAACTAAATTCTGCCACACCCTAAAACTTAATGTCATGCAAAATATAAAAATATGAAACTATATGGGGAAACAAAAAAACGATTCCCTGTCATTATTGAGCAGTTTTTTTCTTTGTTTTTTTATTTATCTATTTATTGAGTGGGATTGCGAAGCATTCCCACTATATGTTATTCATATCTTTATTATTATTATTCCACCGTTTTTTGTGCCCTAACTACTTCCACATACTTCAACGTATTCAAACCATTCAAATATCAAAAGATTCATCTCATTGAGGACATTCAGGGGTGTATTCAAAATTTTCCTAACATTCATACTTTCCGAGATATTCCAGGTTTTCCGACCCATTTCTCCCATTAGAAATGCATTACGGAATGTTCAAATTGGCCCTTTTCTCACATTTTCTTCACACAACTTCAAAAGCCTTCAACTCCTCTATACTTCCACATAGAAACTTCATTCAAAAACCAAAATATTCACAAATTCGTCAGCATTATTCTACATCTTCAACATTTTTAATCCCATTTGTACTTTTCAAAATATTAAGATTAGTTTAAAACTTCATTATAATGGCAGTCAATAGGAAAAGGGCTTCAGACGTAGTCAACTTCAACCTCTTCTCATTCATTCATACTTTCACCTAGAAACTTCATTCAAACTTTAAAATATTCACACATCTTCAGACATTCACTCATTCATTCACCATCTTCATGGCATTCATACTTTTCTCACAGTGACAGTTCAAAAAGTCCAAAGATTTTCAGACCTGTTCAGGTTTTAACATTAGTGTGTATTGCACGGAATGTTGGCCGCTAGAGTGGGTGACCTCACAGCTAGAGTGAGAGGGGCTGAAAATTGATCCTCAAAACTTTGTCTTTACAAAAGGATTGTGGCAACTCACTTCGCTCTACACAGATAAAAATTGGTACAGTGATGGCAAAACTTGCTGTCAATCTTCATCTCAAAAATCAAAGCAATAGGACACACACAGTGGCCTGGGCAGACACCAACTGCCGCAGACATCCCCCAGATTTCTCCAGCTTTCTCCATTGACTCCAATATAAACCTGAGAGGAGGATTTTCAGAGGAAACATGAACTGGACATGTTTTTAACTCGTCGTAGTGAAGGCATTTTTGGCTCCAAAGACACAGAAGTTGTATCAACGTGTTCAGCCGGGTCTTGTGGTTCCCACAAGCTCCTTATCATGGAGATAGCAGTTACAGAGGATGAGAAATATGACGTTGTTTGGGCATTACGTTCTCAGCCGCAAGCCTCCTTTCTCCTGCTGTTGTTAAGCATCTATCGTCCCCATGGCAACCAAAGGGAGCACCTGGAGACACACAGCTGGCTGGAAAGCTGCTTCTAACAGCCATATGAGACACATGAAGCCAGGCTCAGTACACAGAGTACTGGGGGTTACATTTAAAACCCTTCAATAGAGTTATTTGACGAAATTTGTCATCTATCTCTTCGCACAAACCTTGAGCTACAGAAACCATCCAGGGCTTAATAAATTCAGCTCACTGAGGACATTATGGGGTCTAATCAGGATTTTTATTCATTTACATTGTCCCCATTTTTTCAATCATTCATTGAAAATGCATTATTTAACTCTTCAAACTAATTAAAACTTCTTCAAACTGATTTAAAGCGTTTTGATTCTTTAAACTTCTTTTTCTTCCAGATTTGTAACCTTTTAATTTTTCAGTTTTAAATATTTTTTACTCTTTATGCATTTTTCAGTTCTTTCAAACAAATTCCAACTCATTTAAACTGATTTAAACCTTATGGATTCTTCAAGCCTTTCCCATGCTTCAGGGTTTTTAATCATTTTAATTTTCATACGTTAAATTTTCAAAATTAATACTCATGCATGATTCAATTCATTCAATTGAGTTTATTCAAATTGAATCAAATATTCCTCATACTTCATACCTTTTTACTATTTAAATATCTTTAAGATTCAGCCATTTGCAATAGCAGCTTAGCGCTAGCAATTTCGACTGAAGCAATCCCACTCGCAATTTGAAGGGCCAATTTGAACATTCCGTAATGCATTTCTAATGGGAGAAATGGGTCGGAAAACCTGGAATATCTCGGAAAGTATGAATGTTAGGAAAATTTTGAATACACCCCTGAATGTCCTCAATGAGATGAATCTTTTGATATTTGAATGGTTTGAATACGTTGAAGTATGTGGAAGTAGTTAGGGCACAAAAAACGGTGGAATAATAATAATAAAGATATGAATAACATATAGTGGGAATGCTTCGCAATCCCACTCAATAAACAGAATAGCTTTAGGTGGGAATAGCATACTACCAGTTTTAACTGTGTGGGAAACTGCCCACAGCCTGGTGTCTGAACACTGAAATATTTCTCCCGGGGTCGGGAGATTTATCTTTTTTAATTATCATGTGATTGACTTAATACACAAACTGAGCACGAGAAGCAGGACTTATCCACGCCGGTGTTGTGTCGTAGAATGCATCCCTGCCGAATGCACCCCCTGCTAGTAGCCATGATCCAAATACTCGCGTCTTTGTAAAATATCAGCTCATTTTCTTCCACTTTAAGAAGCTAATGAGTGGACGGGATGCAGGGATGCATTCTACGGCCCAACACCGGAACGTATTTCCTCCGCACCCTTCTCACCTTTTCAACCCCTGACCCATTTTCATGCCTGAAGCGCTGTGTTTGAGAAATACTTGCGGCCGGGCACTTCATATCGCGGGTCGAGAGTGGCTAGAAGCTGGTCGAAGCCAGGCTTTTCAACGGTAGTTATTGGCAGTATGTCCCTCGCTATGGAGCATGTTACTGCATGGGTGATGTCCTTATGCCGCTCGGACGCTTTGTCGTAGTTTTGGCAAGAAACGAAGTCCAGTTTGGTCGGCTTCACATGCTTTGTGCTGGTGCTGGCAGCGGTTCCAGAGGATTCCTCCTCCGACGACGACGTGGAGCCGCGGCGCGGCCGACACAGCTCGTACTCCTGCGGGTGCGATCGGTTTAGATGGTAAAACAAGTCGGTTGTGTTACCAGACTTGGTTTTTACTAATTCTCTGCAAATTTTGCAAACGACCGCTGTTCGCTTTTTGTCAGACTTGTAAAAGCCAAAACATTGCCATGCTGGTGAACTACTGACAATGTCCTCCGCTTCTCCTTGCTGTATCATTTTTTCTAATACACGTGCTGTCTGTTGTGGTTTGAGAGGGGCTGGGCTTGGTGCCGTAGCGTACCTGGGTCTGCGTTTGTGATTGGTTGGGAGGAAGTAATGACTGTAGTAAAAGCTACATGATAGGCTATGATGAAAAAGAAAGGGAAACTGTGTTTTTCTATCAAACTTTTTATCGACCCGTTTTTTTTCTATCGCACCACACGTCTATCGATCGATATATATTGTTATCGAATTATCGTCCAGCACTAATCTGGAGCCCACTTGCCTGCCTGTGTAAAATATTACTTCCTCATAGTGCAAAATGCTTTTTTTGAGTGTTTTCATTTGTATGTTATCCCATATTGATATGAAAAATGGCTAGAATAGCTTATTTGTGCTCAGTTTTCCATCACATTTCATTTCTGTTTGCACCTACATCCAGAATATGATCTTAGCTTCATGGGAGAATCATTTGGACATACCTGCATGTCCTGGATCCTTAAGTTATTTGTCAACCCTAGGATCCAGGACATGCAGGTATGTCCCAATGATTTTTGTGTCATTATCTTTTGATTAAAAATGGCCAATTCTGATGAAGAAGAAACGTCACCTGTGGGAGACATGAACGGAGCAGCTGCACATTTCCAGCATGGTTAGCAGAGGATGGTTTCGATCCATCGACCTCTGGGTTTTAGGCCCAGCACGCTTCCACTGCGCCACTCTGCTATTTTATTTTTTATTTTTATTTTTTTTCAAGGTTTTTAGTCTTGTGTTGGGAGAAACCGAAGCACTCGGAGTAAACCCATTCGCTGGTGGCCATGTATGGGCCTGAAGTCTGTCCTCATATCCATCTAGGACTTCATGCGCGACAAGCTGCAGTTAGGCGGGAAGCCCAGGGGGTCCAAGCTGAAGTGAAAGTCCGGAGAAGACATCTGAAGAACTTTTGGATGGAGCTGGGTCTTTCTGATGAAAAATGCTTCATTAGAGCCTCAGCCACAGCCTCAAGGAGTGGTTGATCCTCTTCCAAGAGATTTAACCAAAGAACTGAAGCATCAACATTTTTGAGCACTTCTTTGTACACAGCTTTGCATTTCTTTTTGATGCTTTTCAGGCTCAAATCCACATGAACAGAAGTACCACTCATCTTTTCATACAGCATGTCTGTCAGTCTGGCTTCAGCTGATTTGTAGGTCTGATCGGGGAAGAAATTTTTCATGACTTTGCGTAAGAACATCTTCACAATGATTTGGCAAATCAGTGGGTCCCACAGAACAGATTCAGTGTTTTGACCAGATGGTTTTGCCACCTGAGCCTGTTCTACTTGCTCCTCAGCTGTGTAGACCTCTTCCTTCTCCTCCTCATCTGAGCAGGCCTCTTCCTTCTCCTCCTCAGCTGTGTAGACCTCTTCCTTCTCCTCCTCATCTGAGCAGGCCTCTTCTTCCTCCTCCTCATCTGAGCAGGCCTCTTCCTTTTCCTTCTCAGCTGTGAAGCTTTGAACCTCCTCTCGCACAGGTGTGGGGCAGGTCTGATCCTCAGCTCCAGTTTTGGGGGGACTGAGATCTGACTGGTTATTCTGCACAAATCTCCTGAACTTCTTGAGAGTCATGCTCACACAGTCCTTCCTAATCTTGCGCAGTCGGCTCTGCTTCTTTAGCCACTTCCTCGTCTCTTTAAGGATCTTGTCTACTCCAGCACGAATCTCTTCTCGGTGTGTTTTTTCTTGGACTTTTGGTGGTGTCAAGTGACTGGCCAATGTGTCACTCAGCTTTTCAGCAAAACTTTCCAGCTCGTCACCGGAAAAGATGCTGGCTAATTTCTCAAAGGGGCAATCCTCTAATGACCCACGACTTGGTACCTGATTGTTTGTTGTAATGAACTCTGTTAAAAGATCATCCACACTCTTAATCAGCTGTGAATTGACTAATTTCACAGCTTCCTGTTCTTTACGGGAGGCCGGCTTGCGTCTGAATTTAGACATCATGCTCAGGATTGACCCTCGAGCAAATGTTTGGACAAAGACAGTCCTCATCTGCCTGATGACTTTTCTCCTGCGGTATCCTAAGAGATCTTCTGTGTGACATCCAGCCAGGTCCTGTGGAACATCCTCTGTAAAATTTTCAACAATCTGAGATGATAACTCTGATAACTCGTAGTCCTTGCTGGTTTGAGAAAGAAGCAGGCTATCTTCTTCCTCTGTGGAGTAACTCTGAGCATCATGAACAATCTCTTCCAGTTGTTGCTCCAGGATTTCTTTGGTCACATGAAAAATAGTCGGGGATTTGTTGACCGTAGACTCGGCCCTGCCTGGTTTCTCTTCTTGCAGAGAAGTTACAGAGGTCTGAGTGGGTACCACCACCTCTTCCTTCTCCTGCACAGTGCAGGTTGATTTGACTCGGTGCAACATTGTCTTCATCCTTTCGTAGCAGTTTTTGAGAATCCTCTTGAAGTGTCCCCTCAGTTTGATTAGAATAGTGGGGGAAGTCTTGTGCTCCTCCGAGTCGTCACTGTCACTTGTTTTAGACAGCCTGGAGTTGACTCTCTCTGTGACTGCTGTGACCATGAGCTCTGTCACCCGCCCGCTCTTAGGGTAGTGGATGTCTCCTACACCCTGTACCTCTGCCACAGTCTGTGCGATGACTTCACCCATGTTCCCTAAACATTCGCGCACGTCCTCCTTACACACAGATTTAGCAGATCCTGGTGACCAGTCTTTCTGTTTTTCAAGTCTTCTGTTGAGAGACTCATGCAGACTTTGAGCCAAAATTTCAATAACATTTACACACAAAGCTGTCACGCGAGTACTTGTCTCTGGGTCAAGACGCCCAGTCTCCAGTCTCTGCCAGTTTTCTGCCGTCAGCTGGTTCATGAACGCACGGACGACTGGCCTAAGAGTCTCTTTGGAGGCCAGATAAAAATTCAGTTCCATCCTCTCTGGTGTGCTGATGAGACTCATACCTGCGTTTGTGTTTGTTAGCTGTTTTAAAATGATTGCGTCTCTTTAAGCGATGATCTTAAAGCAAAGTCCAATTTGGTCTTTCTTCACCTCGGTGCAGTTAAACACTCGCTCTCATGCTGCCTTTGAATGCCTTCGACCTCAAGTCCTCAAAGCTCTGATGACATCACTGTGATGACATCAAAGCTTTTCATAGCTCTGATGTCATCACTGTGATGTCATAGCTGATGTCACTGCAGGGCTGGCTGAGGCTTCCTCCCGGAATTCCACGTTGCTATGGCAACGGATCACAACTAAATTCTGCCACACCCTAAAACTTAAAATAGGTCCTTTATTTAACAAACTGTCACAATAAATAAATAGATAAATAAAAAAACAAACAAAAAAAACTGCTCAATAATGACAGGGAATCGTTTTTTTTTCCCCCATATAGTTTCATATTTTTATATTTTGCATGACATTAAGTGACACAACTATTACATTTACATTTCCAATTTCAAAAAATGTGGGAGACTGTGTAAAATGTTGATTTAAAAAATAACATCATTTTAACCCTATATTTTGATAGAAGCAGCGCAAAAATGACAATCTGATGTTGAAACTTGTCCACACATTTGACTACAAGTTGTTCTCCGAAGTGATTAAATGTTAACTATGATCACAGCTTTTGATATTATTTAATTTTGACAGCAGTGTCTGTGGCACGTAAAGTCATGCCAAGCTTTAACTATGCAAACTTTGAACCATACAGAAGGCTCAGTTTCACATAGGGTCCTACAGTTTTTGTGTAGATTCAGTGGCTGAGAGTTGAGATATTCTTCTTTTTAATCCTGCCCCTTTCCCACAGTGCTGTTGAAGACATTTGCTCTTTATCTCCAGGTGAAACAAAACAATCTCATCTTCAACCTCTACAAGCCAACAAACCAAAACTGACATTCGTCAGCATGTGTGCAGCTGAACTTTGTTGGAGCTGAAGCTGTGAGATGTTTTTATGAAGACCAGAGAGGAGAGCATGGAGATAGTGGATTCTACATGAAGAAGAGTCTCTGCGTCGGCTCGAGAGAGAGAAACCGGCGCACTCTGGAGATCTTCTTTAAATGATAAAACGACTTTTTGGGAACATCTCGTATGTGAGGCTCCAAACTGAGGTTCAACAGTCAATAATCCATTTATAGATGTTCATCAATACATGTTAATAAGCTGCAAAGGAGCGCCGTCAGTGATTGATAAGTGATTGATTAAGGGTTCATTCGTTCATTCATTAATCTGAACCTCTCACGTATCATCTAATTAAAGTTAACCAGCGGATCCTGCTGAGTTCTTAACCAGGAGTCTCCAAGTCCTCCTGAAGGTCGGTGATGATTTGAATTCAGGGTCAAACGGGTTGAAATCATGTCAATAATGACTCTTTATGCTGATGTTAACAGAGGTGTAAAAAAAAAATTATAAAAGACCAAAACCTTAAATTGGAAATAGCAAAAAACATGCGTCCTTCAATTTTCTTCATATTCACACTAAAGAAAGACGATCATGTCCACTAGCATCCCTGCAAGTTTCAGGATGGGCATTCCATCACTTTTTGAGTAATCAGTCAAAACGTGTGGTTCGTTAGGTGGAAAATCGCCATATTTGACACATTATACAGTCCTGACCTCATCTGGAGTCAGCCCCACTTGCCTGCCTGTGTAAAATATTACTTCCTCATAGTGCAAAATGCTTTTTTTGAGTGTTTTCATTTGTATGTTATCCCATATTGATATGAAAAATGGCTAGAATAGCTTATTTGTGCTCAGTTTTCCATCACATTTCATTTCTGTTTGCACCTACATCCAGAATATGATCTTAGCTTCATGGGAGAATCATTTGGACATACCTGCATGTCCTGGATCCTTAAGTTATTTGTCAACCCTAGGATCCAGGACATGCAGGTATGTCCCAATGATTTTTGTGTCATTATCTTTGGATTAAAAATGGCCAATTCTGATGAAGAAGAAACGTCACCTGTGGGAGACATGAACGGAGCAGCTGCACATTTCCAGCATGGTTAGCAGAGGATGGTTTCGATCCATCGACCTCTGGGTTTTAGGCCCAGCACGCTTCCACTGCGCCACTCTGCTATTTTATTTTATTTTTTTTCAAGGTTTTTAGTCTTGTGTTGGGAGAAACCGAAGCACTCGGAGTAAACCCATTCGCTGGTGGCCATGTATGGGCCTGAAGTCTGTCCTCATATCCATCTAGGACTTCATGCGCGACAAGCTGCAGTTAGGCGGGAAGCCCAGGGGGTCCAAGCTGAAGTGAAAGTCCGGAGAAGACATCTGAAGAACTTTTGGATGGAGCTGGGTCTTTCTGATGAAAAATGCTTCATTAGAGCCTCAGCCACAGCCTCAAGGAGTGGTTGATCCTCTTTCAAGAGATTTAACCAAAGAACTGAAGCATCAACATTTTTGAGCACTTCTTTGTACACAGCTTTGCATTTCTTTTTGATGCTTTTCAGGCTCAAATCCACATTAACAGAAGTACCACTCATCTTTTCATACAGCATGTCTGTCAGTCTGGCTTCAGCTGATTTGTAGGTCTGATCGGGGAAGAAATTTTTCATGACTTTGCGTAAGAACATCTCCACAATGATTTGGCAAATCAGTGGGTCCCACTTCTTTAGAACAGATTCAGTGTTTTGACCAGATGGTTTTGCCACCTGAGCCTGTTCTACTTGCTCCTCAGCTGTGTAGACCTCTTCTTCCTTCTCCTCCTCATCTGAGCAGGCCTCTTCCTTCTCCTCCTCAGCTGTGTAGACCTCTTCCTTCTCCTCCTCATCTGAGCAGGCCTCTTCTTCCTTCTCCTCCTCATCTGAGCAGGCCTCTTCTTCTTCCTTCTCAGCTGTGAAGCTTTGAACCTCCTCTCGCACAGGTGTGGGGCAGGTCTGATCCTCAGCTCCAGTTTTGGGGGGACTGAGATCTGACTGGTTATTCTGCACAAATCTCCTGAACTTCTTGAGAGTCATGCTCACACAGTCCTTCCTAATCTTGCGCAGTCGGCTCTGCTTCTTTAGCCACTTCCTCGTCTCTTTAAGGATCTTGTCTACTCCAGCACGAATCTCTTCTCGGTGTGTTTTTTCTTGGACTTTTGGTGGTGTCAAGTGACTGGCCAATGTGTCACTCAGCTTTTCAGCAAAACTTTCCAGCTCGTCACCGGAAAAGATGCTGGCTAATTTCTCAAAGGGGCAATCCTCTAATGACCCACGACTTGGTACCTGATTGTTTGTTGTAATGAACTCTGTTAAAAGATCATCCACACTCTTAATCAGCTGTGAATTGACTAATTTCACAGCTTCCTGTTCTTTACGGGAGGCCGGCTTGCGTCTGAATTTAGACATCATGCTCAGGATTGACCCTCGAGCAAATGTTTGGACAAAGACAGTCCTCATCTGCCTGATGACTTTTCTCCTGCGGTATCCTAAGAGATCTTCTGTGTGACATCCAGCCAGGTCCTGTGGAACATCCTCTGTAAAATTTTCAACAATCTGAGATGATAACTCTGATAACTCGTAGTCCTTGCTGGTTTGAGAAAGAAGCAGGCTATCTTCTTCCTCTGTGGAGTAACTCTGAGCATCATGAACAATCTCTTCCAGTTGTTGCTCCAGGATTTCTTTGGTCACATGAAAAATAGTCGGGGATTTGTTGAGCGTAGACTCGGCCCTGCCTGGTTTCTCTTCTTGCAGAGAAGTTACAGAGGTCTGAGTGGGTACCACCACCTCTTCCTTCTCCTGCACAGTGCAGGTTGATTTGACTCGGTGCAACATTGTCTTCATCCTTTCGTAGCAGTTTTTGAGAATCCTCTTGAAGTGTCCCCTCAGTTTGATTAGAATAGTGGGGGAAGTCTTGTGCTCCTCCGAGTCGTCACTGTCACTTGTTTTAGACAGCCTGGAGTTGACTCTCTCTGTGACTGCTGTGACCATGAGCTCTGTCACCCGCCCGCTCTTAGGGTAGTGGATGTCTCCTACACCCTGTACCTCTGCCACAGTCTGTGCGATGACTTCACCCATGTTCCCTAAACATTCGCGCACGTCCTCCTTACACACAGATTTAGCAGATCCTGGTGACCAGTCTTTCTGTTTTTCAAGTCTTCTGTTGAGAGACTCATGCAGACTTTGAGCCAAAATTTCAATAACATTTACACACAAAGCTGTCACGCGAGTACTTGTCTCTGGGTCAAGACGCCCAGTCTCCAGTCTCTGCCAGTTTTCTGCCGTCAGCTGGTTCATGAACGCACGGACGACTGGCCTAAGAGTCTCTTTGGAGGCCAGATAAAAATTCAGTTCCATCCTCTCTGGTGTGCTGATGAGACTCATACCTGCGTTTGTGTTTGTTAGCTGTTTTAAAATGATTGCGTCTCTTTAAGCGATGATCTTAAAACAAAGTCCAATTTGGTCTTTCTTCACCTCGGTGCAGTTAAACACTCGCTCTCATGCTGCCTTTGAATGCCTTCGACCTCAAGTCCTCAAAGCTCTGATGACATCACTGTGAAGACATCAAAGCTTTTCATAGCTCTGATGTCATCACTGTGATGTCATAGCTGATGTCACTGCAGGGCTGGCTGAGGCTTCCTCCTGGAATTCCCCGTTGCTATGGCAACGGATCACAACTAAATTCTGCCACACCCTAAAACTTAAAATAGGTCCTTTATTTAACAAACTGTCACAATAAATAAATAGATAAATAAAAAAACAAACAAAAAAACTGCTCAATAATGACAGGGAATCGTTTTTTTTTTCCCCATATAGTTTCATATTTTTATATTTTGCATGACATTAAGTGACACAACTATTACATTTACATTTCCAATTTCAAAAAATGTGGGAGACTGTGTAAAATGTTGATTTAAAAAATAACATCATTTTAACCCTATATTTTAATAGAAGCAGCGCAAAAATGACAAATCTGATGTTGAAACTTGTCCACACATTTGACTACAAGTTGTTCTCCGAAGTGATTAAATGTTAACTATGATCACAGCTTTTGATATTATTTAATTTTGACAGCAGTGTCTGTGGCACGTAAAGTCATGCCAAGCTTTAACTATGCAAACTTTGAACCATACAGAAGGCTCAGTTTCACATAGGGTCCTACAGTTTTTGTGTAGATTCAGTGGCTGAGAGTTGAGATATTCTTCTTTTTAATCCTGCCCCTTTCCCACAGTGCTGTTGAAGACATTTGCTCTTTATCTCCAGGTGAAACAAAACAATCTCATCTTCAACCTCTACAAGCCAACAAACCAAAACTGACATTCGTCAGCATGTGTGCAGCTGAACTTTGTTGGAGCTGAAGCTGTGAGATGTTTTTATGAAGACCAGAGAGGAGAGCATGGAGATAGTGGATTCTACATGAAGAAGAGTCTCTGCGTCGGCTCGAGAGAGAGAAACCGGCGCACTCTGGAGATCTTCTTTAAATGATAAAACGACTTTTTGGGAACATCTCGTATGTGAGGCTCCAAACTGAGGTTCAACAGTCAATAATCCATTTATAGATGTTCATCAATACATGTTAATAAGCTGCAAAGGAGCGCCGTCAGTGATTGATAAGTGATTGATTAAGGGTTCATTCGTTCATTCATTAATCTGAACCTCTCATGTATCATCTAATTAAAGTTAACGAGCGGATCCTGCTGAGTTCTTAACCAGGAGTCTCCAAGTCCTCCTGAAGGTCGGTGATGATTTGAATTCAGGGTCAAACGGGTTGAAATCATGTCAATAATGACTCTTTATGCTGATGTTAACAGAGGTGTAAAAAAAAAATTATAAAAGATCAAAAACTTAAATTGGAAATAGCAAAAAACATGCGTCCTTCAATTGTCTTCATATTCACACTAAAGAAAGACGATCATGTCCACTAGCATCCCTGCAAGTTTCAGGATGGGCATTCCATCACTTTTTGAGTAATCAGTCAAAACGTGTGGTTCGTTAGGTGGAAAATCGCCATATTTGACACATTATACAGTCCTGACCTCATCTGGAGTCAGCCCCACTTGCCTGCCTGTGTAAAATATTACTTCCTCATAGTGCAAAATGCTTTTTTTGAGTGTTTTCATTTGTATGTTATCCCATATTGATATGAAAAATGGCTAGAATAGCTTATTTGTGCTCAGTTTTCCATCACATTTCATTTCTGTTTGCACCTACACTCACTGGCCACTTTATTAGGTACACCATGCTAGTAACGGGTTGGACCCCCTTTTGCCTTCAGAACTGCCTCAATTCTTCGTGGCATAGATTCAACAAGGTGCTGGAAGCATTCCTCAGAGAGCTTGGTCCATATTGACATGATAGCATCACACAGTTGCCACAGATTTGTCGGCTGCACATCCATGATGCGAATCTCCCGTTCCACCACATCCCAAAGATGCTCTATTGGATTGAGATCTGGTGACTGTGGAGGCCATTTGAGTACAGTGAACTCATTGTCATGTTCAAGAAACCAGTCTGAGATGATTCCAGCTTTATGACATGGCGCATTATCCTGCTGAAAGTAGCCATCAGAAGTTGGGTACATTGTGGTCATAAAGGGATGGACATGGTCAGCAACAATACTCAGGTAGGCTGTGGCGTTGCAACGATGCTCAATTGGTACCAAGGGGCCCAAAGAGTGCCAAGAAAATATTCCCCACACCATGACACCACCACCACCAGCCTGAACCGTTGATACAAGGCAGGATGGATCCATGCTTTCATGTTGTTGACGCCTAATTCTGACCCTACCATCCGAATGTCGCAGCAGAAATCGAGACTCATCAGACCAGGCAACGTTTTTCCAATCTTCTATTGTCCAATTTCGATGAGCTTGTGCAAATTGTAGCCTCAGTTTCCTGTTCTTAGCTGAAAGGAGTGGCACCCGGCGTGGTCTTCTGCTGCTGTAGCCCATCTGCCTCAAAGTTCGACGTACTGTGCGTTCAGAGATGCTCTTCTGCCTACCTTGGTTGTAACGGGTGGTTATTTGAGTCACTGTTGCCTTTCTATCAGCTCGAACCAGTCTGGCCATTCTCCTCTGACCTCTGGCATCAACAAGGCATTTCCGCCCACAGAACTGCCGCTCACTGGATATTTTTTCTTTTTCGGACCATTCTCTGTAAACCCTAGAGATGGTTGTGCGTGAAAATCCCAGTAGATCAGCAGTTTCTGAAATACTCAGACCAGCCCTTCTGGCACCAACAACCATGCCACGTTCAAAGTCACTCAAATCACCTTTCTTCCCCATACTGATGCTCGGTTTGAACTGCAGGAGATTGTCTTGACCATGTCTACATGCCTAAATGCACTAAGTTGCCGCCATGTGATTGGCTGATTAGAAATTAAGTGTTAACGAGCAGTTGGACAGGTGTACCTAATAAAATGGCCGGTGAGTGTATATCCAGAATATGATCTTAGCTACATGGGAGAATCATTTGGACATACCTGCATGTCCTGGATCCTTAAGTTATTTGTCAACCCTAGGATCCAGGACATGCAGGTATGTCCCAATGATTTTTGTGTCATTATCTTTTGATTAAAAATGGCCAATTCTGATGAAGAAGAAACGTCACCTGTGGGAGACATGAACGGAGCAGCTGCACATTTCCAGCATGGTTAGCAGAGGATGGTTTCGATCCATCGACCTCTGGGTTTTAGGCCCAGCACGCTTCCACTGCGCCACTCTGCTATTTTATTTTATTTTTTTCAAGGTTTTTAGTCTTGTGTTGGGAGAAACCGAAGCACTCGGAGTAAACCCATTCGCTGGTGGCCATGTATGGGCCTGAAGTCTGTCCTCATATCCATCTAGGACTTCATGCGCGACAAGCTGCAGTTAGGCGGGAAGCCCAGGGGGTCCAAGCTGAAGTGAAAGTCCGGAGAAGACATCTGAAGAACTTTTGGATGGAGCTGGGTCTTTCTGATGAAAAATGCTTCATTAGAGCCTCAGCCACAGCCTCAAGGAGTGGTTGATCCTCTTCCAAGAGATTTAACCAAAGAACTGAAGCATCAACATTTTTGAGCACTTCTTTGTACACAGCTTTGCATTTCTTTTTGATGCTTTTCAGGCTCAAATCCACATTAACAGAAGTACCACTCATCTTTTCATACAGCATGTCTGTCAGTCTGGCTTCAGCTGATTTGTAGGTCTGATCGGGGAAGAAATTTTTCATGACTTTGCGTAAGAACATCTCCACAATGATTTGGCAAATCAGTGGGTCCCACAGAACAGATTCAGTGTTTTGACCAGATGGTTTTGCCACCTGAGCCTGTTCTACTTGCTCCTCAGCTGTGTAGACCTCTTCCTTCTCCTCCTCATCTGAGCAGGCCTCTTCCTTCTCCTCCTCAGCTGTGTAGAACTCTTCCTTCTCCTCCTCATCTGAGCAGGCCTCTTCTTCCTCCTCCTCATCTGAGCAGGCCTCTTCTTCCTCCTCCTCATCTGAGCAGGCCTCTTCTTCTTCCTTCTCAGCTGTGAAGCTTTGAACCTCCTCTCGCACAGGTGTGGGGCAGGTCTGATCCTCAGCTCCAGTTTTGGGGGGACTGAGATCTGACTGGTTATTCTGCACAAATCTCCTGAACTTCTTGAGAGTCATGCTCACACAGTCCTTCCTAATCTTGCGCAGTCGGCTCTGCTTCTTTAGCCACTTCCTCGTCTCTTTAAGGATCTTGTCTACTCCAGCACGAATCTCTTCTCGGTGTGTTTTTTCTTGGACTTTTGGTGGTGTCAAGTGACTGGCCAATGTGTCACTCAGCTTTTCAGCAAAACTTTCCAGCTCGTCACCGGAAAAGATGCTGGCTAATTTCTCAAAGGGGCAATCCTCTAATGACCCACGACTTGGTACCTGATTGTTTGTTGTAATGAACTCTGTTAAAAGATCATCCACACTCTTAATCAGCTGTGAATTGACTAATTTCACAGCTTCCTGTTCTTTACGGGAGGCCGGCTTGCGTCTGAATTTAGACATCATGCTCAGGATTGACCCTCGAGCAAATGTTTGGACAAAGACAGTCCTCATCTGCCTGATGACTTTTCTCCTGCGGTATCCTAAGAGATCTTCTGTGTGACATCCAGCCAGGTCCTGTGGAACGTCCTCTGTAAAATTTTCAACAATCTGAGATGATAACTCTGATAACTCGTAGTCCTTGCTGGTTTGAGAAAGAAGCAGGCTATCTTCTTCCTCTGTGGAGTAACTCTGAGCATCATGAACAATCTCTTCCAGTTGTTGCTCCAGGATTTCTTTGGTCACATGAAAAATAGTCGGGGATTTGTTGACCGTAGACTCGGCCCTGCCTGGTTTCTCTTCTTGCAGAGAAGTTACAGAGGTCTGAGTGGGTACCACCACCTCTTCCTTCTCCTGCACAGTGCAGGTTGATTTGACTCGGTGCAACATTGTCTTCATCCTTTCGTAGCAGTTTTTGAGAATCCTCTTGAAGTGTCCCCTCAGTTTGATTAGAATAGTGGGGGAAGTCTTGTGCTCCTCCGAGTCGTCACTGTCACTTGTTTTAGACAGCCTGGAGTTGACTCTCTCTGTGACTGCTGTGACCATGAGCTCTGTCACCCGCCCGCTCTTAGGGTAGTGGATGTCTCCTACACCCTGTACCTCTGCCACAGTCTGTGCGATGACTTCACCCATGTTCCCTAAACATTCGCGCACGTCCTCCTTACACACAGATTTAGCAGATCCTGGTGACCAGTCTTTCTGTTTTTCAAGTCTTCTGTTGAGAGACTCATGCAGACTTTGAGCCAAAATTTCAATAACATTTACACACAAAGCTGTCACGCGAGTACTTGTCTCTGGGTCAAGACGCCCAGTCTCCAGTCTCTGCCAGTTTTCTGCCGTCAGCTGGTTCATGAACGCACGGACGACTGGCCTAAGAGTCTCTTTGGAGGCCAGATAAAAATTCAGTTCCATCCTCTCTGGTGTGCTGATGAGACTCATACCTGCGTTTGTGTTTGTTAGCTGTTTTAAAATGATTGCGTCTCTTTAAGCGATGATCTTAAAACAAAGTCCGATTTGGTCTTTCTTCACCTCGGTGCAGTTAAACACTCGCTCTCATGCTGCCTTTGAATGCCTTCGACCTCAAGTCCTCAAAGCTCTGATGACATCACTGTGAAGACATCAAAGCTTTTCAAAGCTCTGATGTCATCACTGTGATGTCATAGCTGATGTCACTGCAGGGCTGGCTGAGGCTTCCTCCTGGAATTCCCCGTTGCTATGGCAACGGATCACAACTAAATTCTGCCACACCCTAAAACTTAAAATAGGTCCTTTATTTAACAAACTGTCACAATAAATAAATAGATAAATAAAAAAACAAACAAAAAAACTGCTCAATAATGACAGGGAATCGTTTTTTTTTCCCCATATAGTTTCATATTTTTATATTTTGCATGACATTAAGTGACACAACTATTACATTTACATTTCCAATTTCAAAAAATGTGGGAGACTGTGTAAAATGTTGATTTAAAAAATAACATCATTTTAACCCTATATTTTAATAGAAGCAGCGCAAAAATGACAAATCTGATGTTGAAACTTGTCCACACATTTGACTACAAGTTGTTCTCCGAAGTGATTAAATGTTAACTATGATCACAGCTTTTGATATTATTTAATTTTGACAGCAGTGTCTGTGGCACGTAAAGTCATGCCAAGCTTTAACTATGCAAACTTTGAACCATACAGAAGGCTCAGTTTCACATAGGGTCCTACAGTTTTTGTGTAGATTCAGTGGCTGAGAGTTGAGATATTCTTCTTTTTAATCCTGCCCCTTTCCCACAGTGCTGTTGAAGACATTTGCTCTTTATCTCCAGGTGAAACAAAACAATCTCATCTTCAACCTCTACAAGCCAACAAACCAAAACTGACATTCGTCAGCATGTGTGCAGCTGAACTTTGTTGGAGCTGAAGCTGTGAGATGTTTTTATGAAGACCAGAGAGGAGAGCATGGAGATAGTGGATTCTACATGAAGAAGAGTCTCTGCGTCGGCTCGAGAGAGAGAAACCGGCGCACTCTGGAGATCTTCTTTAAATGATAAAACGACTTTTTGGGAACATCTCGTATGTGAGGCTCCAAACTGAGGTTCAACAGTCAATAATCCATTTATAGATGTTCATCAATACATGTTAATAAGCTGCAAAGGAGCGCCGTCAGTGATTGATAAGTGATTGATTAAGGGTTCATTCGTTCATTCATTAATCTGAACCTCTCACGTATCATCTAATTAAAGTTAACGAGCGGATCCTGCTGAGTTCTTAACCAGGAGTCTCCAAGTCCTCCTGAAGGTCGGTGATGATTTGAATTCAGGGTCAAACGGGTTGAAATCATGTCAATAATGACTCTTTATGCTGATGTTAACAGAGGTGTAAAAAAAAATTATAAAAGACCAAAAACTTAAATTGGAAATAGCAAAAAACATGCGTCCTTCAATTTTCTTCATATTCACACTAAAGAAAGACGATCATGTCCACTAGCATCCCTGCAAGTTTCAGGATGGGCATTCCATCACTTTTTGAGTAATCAGTCAAAACGTGTGGTTCGTTAGGTGGAAAATCGCCATATTTGACACATTATACAGTCCTGACCTCATCTGGAGTCAGCCCCACTTGCCTGCCTGTGTAAAATATTACTTCCTCATAGTGCAAAATGCTTTTTTTGAGTGTTTTCATTTGTATGTTATCCCATATTGATATGAAAAATGGCTAGAATAGCTTATTTGTGCTCAGTTTTCCATCACATTTCATTTCTGTTTGCACCTACACTCACTGGCCACTTTATTAGGTACACCATGCTAGTACCGGGTTGGACCCCCTTTTGCCTTCAGAACTGCCTCAATTCTTGGTGGCATAGATTCAACAAGGTGCTGGAAGCATTCCTCAGAGAGCTTGGTCCATATTGACATGATGGCATCACACAGTTGCCGCAGATTTGTCGGCTGCACATCCATGATGCGAATCTCCCGTTCCACCACATCCCAAAGATGCTCTATTGGATTGAGATCTGGTGACTGTGGAGGCCATTTGAGTACAGTGAACTCATTGTCATGTTCAAGAAACCAGTCTGAGATGATTCCAGCTTTATGACATGGCGCATTATCCTGCTGAAAGTAGCCATCAGAAGTTGGGTACATTGTGGTCATAAAGGGATGGACATGGTCAGCAACAATACTCAGGTAGGCTGTGGCGTTGCAACGATGCTCAATTGGTACCAAGGGGCCCAAAGAGTGCCAAGAAAATATTCCCCACACCATGACACCACCACCACCAGCCTGAACCGTTGATACAAGGCAGGATGGATCCATGCTTTCATGTTGTTGACGCCTAATTCTGACCCTACCATCCGAATGTCGCAGCAGAAATCGAGACTCATCAGACCAGGCAACGTTTTTCCAATCTTCTATTGTCCAATTTCGATGAGCTTGTGCAAATTGTAGCCTCAGTTTCCTGTTCTTAGCTGAAAGGAGTGGCACCCGGCGTGGTCTTCTGCTGCTGTAGCCCATCTGCCTCAAAGTTCGACGTACTGTGCGTTCAGAGATGCTCTTCTGTCTACCTTGGTTGTAACGGGTGGTTATTTGAGTCACTGTTGCCTTTCTATCAGCTCGAACCAGTCTGGCCATTCTCCTCTGACCTCTGGCATCAACAAGGCATTTCCGCCCACAGAACTGCCGCTCACTGGATATTTTTTCTTTTTCGGACCATTCTCTGTAAACTCTAGAGATGGTTGTGCGTGAAAATCCCAGTAGATCAGCAGTTTCTGAAATACTCAGACCAGCCCTTCTGGCACCAACAACCATGCCACGTTCAAAGTCACTCAAATCACCTTTCTTCCCCATACTGATGCTCGGTTTGAACTGCAGGAGATTGTCTTGACCATGTCTACATGCCTAAATGCACTAAGTTGCCGCCATGTGATTGGCTGATTAGAAATTAAGTGTTAACGAGCAGTTGGACAGGTGTACCTAATAAAATGGCCGGTGAGTGTATATCCAGAATATGATCTTAGCTTCATGGGAGAATCATTTGGACATACCTGCATGTCCTGGATCCTTAAGTTATTTGTCAACCCTAGGATCCAGGACATGCAGGTATGTCCCAATGATTTTTGTGTCATTATCTTTTGATTAAAAATGGCCAATTCTGATGAAGAAGAAACGTCACCTGTGGGAGACATGAACGGAGCAGCTGCACATTTCCAGCATGGTTAGCAGAGGATGGTTTCGATCCATCGACCTCTGGGTTTTAGGCCCAGCACGCTTCCACTGCGCCACTCTGCTATTTTATTTTATTTTTTTTTCAAGGTTTTTAGTCTTGTGTTGGGAGAAACCGAAGCACTCGGAGTAAACCCATTCGCTGGTGGCCATGTATGGGCCTGAAGTCTGTCCTCATATCCATCTAGGACTTCATGCGCGACAAGCTGCAGTTAGGCGGGAAGCCCAGGGGGTCCAAGCTGAAGTGAAAGTCCGGAGAAGACATCTGAAGAACTTTTGGATGGAGCTGGGTCTTTCTGATGAAAAATGCTTCATTAGAGCCTCAGCCACAGCCTCAAGGAGTGGTTGATCCTCTTCCAAGAGATTTAACCAAAGAACTGAAGCATCAACATTTTTGAGCACTTCTTTGTACACAGCTTTGCATTTCTTTTTGATGCTTTTCAGGCTCAAATCCACATTAACAGAAGTACCACTCATCTTTTCATACAGCATGTCTGTCAGTCTGGCTTCAGCTGATTTGTAGGTCTGATCGGGGAAGAAATTTTTCATGACTTTGCGTAAGAACATCTTCACAATGATTTGGCAAATCAGTGGGTCCCACAGAACAGATTCAGTGTTTTGACCAGATGGTTTTGCCACCTGAGCCTGTTCTACTTGCTCCTCAGCTGTGTAGACCTCTTCCTTCTCCTCCTCATCTGAGCAGGCCTCTTCTTCCTTCTCCTCCTCATCTGAGCAGGCCTCTTCCTTTTCCTTCTCAGCTGTGAAGCTTTGAACCTCCTCTCGCACAGGTGTGGGGCAGGTCTGATCCTCAGCTCCAGTTTTGGGGGGACTGAGATCTGACTGGTTATTCTGCACAAATCTCCTGAACTTCTTGAGAGTCATGCTCACACAGTCCTTCCAAATCTTGCGCAGTCGGCTCTGCTTCTTTAGCCACTTCCTCGTCTCTTTAAGGATCTTGTCTACTCCAGCACGAATCTCTTCTCGGTGTGTTTTTTCTTGGACTTTTGGTGGTGTCAAGTGACTGGCCAATGTGTCACTCAGCTTTTCAGCAAAACTTTCCAGCTCGTCACCGGAAAAGATGCTGGCTAATTTCTCAAAGGGGCAATCCTCTAATGACCCACGACTTGGTACCTGATTGTTTGTTGTAATGAACTCTGTTAAAAGATCATCCACACTCTTAATCAGCTGTGAATTGACTAATTTCACAGCTTCCTGTTCTTTACGGGAGGCCGGCTTGCGTCTGAATTTAGACATCATGCTCAGGATTGACCCTCGAGCAAATGTTTGGACAAAGACAGTCCTCATCTGCCTGATGACTTTTCTCCTGCGGTATCCTAAGAGATCTTCTGTGTGACATCCAGCCAGGTCCTGTGGAACGTCCTCTGTAAAATTTTCAACAATCTGAGATGATAACTCTGATAACTCGTAGTCCTTGCTGGTTTGAGAAAGAAGCAGGCTATCTTCTTCCTCTGTGGAGTAACTCTGAGCATCATGAACAATCTCTTCCAGTTGTTGCTCCAGGATTTCTTTGGTCACATGAAAAATAGTCGGGGATTTGTTGACCGTAGACTCGGCCCTGCCTGGTTTCTCTTCTTGCAGAGAAGTTACAGAGGTCTGAGTGGGTACCACCACCTCTTCCTTCTCCTGCACAGTGCAGGTTGATTTGACTCGGTGCAACATTGTCTTCATCCTTTCGTAGCAGTTTTTGAGAATCCTCTTGAAGTGTCCCCTCAGTTTGATTAGAATAGTGGGGGAAGTCTTGTGCTCCTCCGAGTCGTCACTGTCACTTGTTTTAGACAGCCTGGAGTTGACTCTCTCTGTGACTGCTGTGACCATGAGCTCTGTCACCCGCCCGCTCTTAGGGTAGTGGATGTCTCCTACACCCTGTACCTCTGCCACAGTCTGTGCGATGACTTCACCCATGTTCCCTAAACATTCGCGCACGTCCTCCTTACACACAGATTTAGCAGATCCTGGTGACCAGTCTTTCTGTTTTTCAAGTCTTCTGTTGAGAGACTCATGCAGACTTTGAGCCAAAATTTCAATAACATTTACACACAAAGCTGTCACGCGAGTACTTGTCTCTGGGTCAAGACGCCCAGTCTCCAGTCTCTGCCAGTTTTCTGCCGTCAGCTGGTTCATGAACGCACGGACGACTGGCCTAAGAGTCTCTTTGGAGGCCAGATAAAAATTCAGTTCCATCCTCTCTGGTGTGCTGATGAGACTCATACCTGCGTTTGTGTTTGTTAGCTGTTTTAAAATGATTGCGTCTCTTTAAGCGATGATCTTAAAACAAAGTCCAATTTGGTCTTTCTTCACCTCGGTGCAGTTAAACACTCGCTCTCATGCTGCCTTTGAATGCCTTCGACCTCAAGTCCTCAAAGCTCTGATGACATCACTGTGAAGACATCAAAGCTTTTCATAGCTCTGATGTCATCACTGTGATGTCATAGCTGATGTCACTGCAGGGCTGGCTGAGGCTTCCTCCTGGAATTCCACGTTGCTATGGCAACGGATCACAACTAAATTCTGCCACACCCTAAAACTTAAAATAGGTCCTTTATTTAACAAACTGTCACAATAAACTAGAAAATGCAATTTCTGAAGAAATTGCGAGTGGGATTGCTTCAGTCGAAATTGCTAGCGCTAAGCTGCTATTGCAAATGGCTGAATCTTAAAGATATTTAAATAGTAAAAAGGTATGAAGTATGAGGAATATTTGATTCAATTTGAATAAACTCAATTGAATGAATTGAATCATGCATGAGTATTAATTTTGAAAATTTAACGTATGAAAATTAAAATGATTAAAAACCCTGAAGCATGGGAAAGGCTTGAAGAATCCATAAGGTTTAAATCAGTTTAAATGAGTTGGAATTTGTTTGAAAGAACTGAAAAATGCATAAAGAGTAAAAAATATTTAAAACTGGAAAATTAAAAGGTTACAAATCTGGAAGAAAAAGAAGTTTAAAGAATCAAAACGCTTTAAATCAGTTTGAAGAAGTTTAAATTAGTTTGAAGAGTTAAATAATGCATTTTCAATGAATGATTGAAAAAATGGGGACAATGTAAATGAATAAAAATCCTGATTAGACCCCATAATGTCCTCAATGAGCTGAATTTATTAAGCCCTGGATGGTTTCTGTAGCTCAAGGTTTGTGCGAAGAGATAGATGACAAATTTCGTCAAATAACTCTATTGAAGGGTTTTAAATGTAACCCCCAGTACTCTGTGTACTGAGCCTGGCTTCATGTGTCTCATATGGCTGTTAGAAGCAGCTTTCCAGCCAGCTGTGTGTCTCCAGGTGCTCCCTTTGGTTGCCATGGGGACGATAGATGCTTAACAACAGCAGGAGAAAGGAGGCTTGCGGCTGAGAACGTAATGCCCAAACAACGTCATATTTCTCATCCTCTGTAACTGCTATCTCCACGATAAGGAGCTTGTGGGAACCACAAGACCCGGCTGAACACGTTGATACAACTTCTGTGTCTTTGGAGCCAAAAATGCCTTCACTACGACGAGTTAAAAACATGTCCAGTTCGTGTTTCCTCTGAAAATCCTCCTCTCAGGTTTACATTGGAGTCAATGGAGAAAGCTGGAGAAATCTGGGGGATGTCTGCGGCAGTTGGTGTCTGCCCAGGCCACTGTGTGTGTCCTATTGCTTTGATTTTTGAGATGAAGAGTGACAGCAAGTTTTGCCATCACTGTACCAATTTTTATCTGTGTAGAGCGAAGTGAGTTGCCACAATCCTTTTGTAAAGACAAAGTTTTGAGGATCAATTTTCAGCCCCTCTCACTCTAGCTGTGAGGTCACCCACTCTAGCGGCCAACATTCCGTGCAATACACACTAATGTTAAAACCTGAGGAGGTCAGAAAATCCTGTGACTGTTTGAACTGTCACTGTGAGAAAAGTATGAATGCCATGAAGATGGTGAATGAATGAGTGAATGTCTGAAGATGTGTGAATATTTTAAAGTTTGAATGAAGTTTCTAGGTGAAAGTATGAATGAATGAGAAGAGGTTGAAGTTGACTACGTCTGAAGCCCTTTTCCTATTGACTGCCATTATAATGAAGTTTTAAACTAATCTTAATATTTTGAAAAGTACAAATGGGATTAAAAATGTTGAAGATGTAGAATAATGCTGACGAATTTGTGAATATTTTGGTTTTTGAATGAAGTTTCTATGTGGAAGTATAGAGGAGTTGAAGGCTTTTGAAGTTGTGTGAAGAAAATGTGAGAAAAGGGCCAATTTGAACATTCCGTAATGCATTTCTAATGGGAGAAATGGGTCGGAAAACCTGGAATATCTCGGAAAGTATGAATGTTAGGAAAATTTTGAATACACCCCTGAATGTCCTCAATGAGATGAATCTTTTGATATTTGAATGGTTTGAATACGTTGAAGTATGTGGAAGTAGTTAGGGCACAAAAAACGGTGGAATAATAATAATAAAGATATGAATAACATATAGTGGGAATGCTTCGCAATCCCACTCAATAAATAGATAAATAAAAAAACAAAGAAAAAAACTGCTCAATAATGACAGGGAATCGTTTTTTTTTCCCCATATAGTTTCATATTTTTATATTTTGCATGACATTAAGTTTTAGGGTGTGGCAGAATTTAGTTGTGATCTGTTGCCATAGCAACGTGGAATTCCAGGAGGAAGCCTCAGCCAGCCCTGCAATGACATCAGCTATGACATCACAGTGATGACATCAGAGCTATGAAAAGCTTTGATGTCATCACAGTGATGTCATCAGAGCTTTGAGGACTTGAGGTCGAAGGCATTCAAAGGCAGCATGAGAGCGAGTGTTTAACTGCACCGAGGTGAAGAAAGACCAAATTGGACTTTGTTTTAAGATCATCGCTTAAAGAGACGCAATCATTTTAAAACAGCTAACAAACACAAACGCAGGTATGAGTCTCATCAGCACACCAGAGAGGATGGAACTGAATTTTTATCTGGCCTCCAAAGAGACTCTTAGGCCAGTCGTCCGTGCGTTCATGAACCAGCTGACGGCAGAAAACTGGCAGAGACTGGAGACTGGGCGTCTTGACCCAGAGACAAGTACTCGCGTGACAGCTTTGTGTGTAAATGTTATTGAAATTTTGGCTCAAAGTCTGCATGAGTCTCTCAACAGAAGACTTGAAAAACAGAAAGACTGGTCACCAGGATCTGCTAAATCTGTGTGTAAGGAGGACGTGCGCGAATGTTTGGGGAACATGGGTGAAGTCATCGCACAGACTGTGGCAGAGGTACAGGGTGTAGGAGACATCCACTACCCTAAGAGCGGGCGGGTGACAGAGCTCATGGTCACAGCAGTCACAGAGAGAGTCAACTCCAGGCTGTCTAAAACAAGTGATAGTGACGACTCGGAGGAGCACAAGACTTCCCCCACTATTCTAATCAAACTGAGGGGACACTTCAAGAGGATTCTCAAAAACTGCTACGAAAGGATGAAGACAATGTTGCACCGAGTCAAATCAACCTGCACTGTGCAGGAGAAGGAAGAGGTGGTGGTACCCACTCAGACCTCTGTAACTTCTCTGCAAGAAGAGAAACCAGGCAGGGCCGAGTCTACGGTCAACAAATCCCCGACTATTTTTCATGTGACCAAAGAAATCCTGGAGCAACAACTGGAAGAGATTGTTCATGATGCTCAGAGTTACTCCACAGAGGAAGAAGATAGCCTGCTTCTTTCTCAAACCAGCAAGGACTACGAGTTATCAGAGTTATCATCTCAGATTGTTGAAAATTTTACAGAGGATGTTCCACAGGACCTGGCTGGATGTCACACAGAAGATCTCTTAGGATACCGCAGGAGAAAAGTCATCAGGCAGATGAGGACTGTCTTTGTCCAAACATTTGCTCGAGGGTCAATCCTGAGCATGATGTCTAAATTCAGACGCAAGCCGGCCTCCCGTAAAGAACAGGAAGCTGTGAAATTAGTCAATTCACAGCTGATTAAGAGTGTGGATGATCTTTTAACAGAGTTCATTACAACAAACAATCAGGTACCAAGTCGTGGGTCATTAGAGGATTGCCCCTTTGAGAAATTAGCCAGCATCTTTTCCGGTGACGAGCTGGAAAGTTTTGCTGAAAAGCTGAGTGACACATTGGCCAGTCACTTGACACCACCAAAAGTCCAAGAAAAAACACACCGAGAAGAGATTCGTGCTGGAGTAGACAAGATCCTTAAAGAGACGAGGAAGTGGCTAAAGAAGCAGAGCCGACTGCGCAAGATTAGGAAGGACTGTGTGAGCATGACTCTCAAGAAGTTCAGGAGATTTGTGCAGAATAACCAGTCAGATCTCAGTCCCCCCAAAACTGGAGCTGAGGATCAGACCTGCCCCACACCTGTGCGAGAGGAGGTTCAAAGCTTCACAGCTGAGAAGGAAAAGGAAGAGGCCTGCTCAGATGAGGAGGAGGAAGAAGAGGTCTACACAGCTGAGGAGCAAGTAGAACAGGCTCAGGTGGCAAAACCATCTGGTCAAAACACTGAATCTGTTCTAAAGAAGTGGGACCCACTGATTTGCCAAATCATTGTGAAGATGTTCTTACGCAAAGTCATGAAAAATTTCTTCCCCGATCAGACCTACAAATCAGCTGAAGCCAGACTGACAGACATGCTGTATGAAAAGATGAGTGGTACTTCTGTTCATGTGGATTTGAGCCTGAAAAGCATCAAAAAGAAATGCAAAGCTGTGTACAAAGAAGTGCTCAAAAATGTTGATGCTTCAGTTCTTTGGTTAAATCTCTTGGAAGAGGATCAACCACTCCTTGAGGCTGTGGCTGAGGCTCTAATGAAGCATTTTTCATCAGAAAGACCCAGCTCCATCCAAAAGTTCTTCAGATGTCTTCTCCGGACTTTCACTTCAGCTTGGACCCCCTGGGCTTCCCGCCTAACTGCAGCTTGTCGCGCATGAAGTCCTAGATGGATATGAGGACAGACTTCAGGCCCATACATGGCCACCAGCGAATGGGTTTACTCCGAGTGCTTCGGTTTCTCCCAACACAAGACTAAAAACCTTGAAAAAAAAAAAAATAAAATAAAATAGCAGAGTGGCGCAGTGGAAGCGTGCTGGGCCTAAAACCCAGAGGTCGATGGATCGAAACCATCCTCTGCTAACCATGCTGGAAATGTGCAGCTGCTCCGTTCATGTCTCCCACAGGTGACGTTTCTTCTTCATCAGAATTGGCCATTTTTAATCAAAAGATAATGACACAAAAATCATTGGGACATACCTGCATGTCCTGGATCCTAGGGTTGACAAATAACTTAAGGATCCAGGACATGCAGGTATGTCCAAATGATTCTCCCATGAAGCTAAGATCATATTCTGGATGTAGGTGCAAACAGAAATGAAATGTGATGGAAAACTGAGCACAAATAAGCTATTCTAGCCATTTTTCATATCAATATGGGATAACATACAAATGAAAACACTCAAAAAAAGCATTTTGCACTATGAGGAAGTAATATTTTACACAGGCAGGCAAGTGGGGCTGACTCCAGATGAGGTCAGGACTGTATAATGTGTCAAATATGGCGATTTTACACCTAACGAACCACACGTTTTGACTGATTACTCAAAAAGTGATGGAATGCCCATCCTGAAACTTGCAGGGATGCTAGTGGACATGATCGTCTTTCTTTAGTGTGAATATGAAGAAAATTGAAGGACGCATGTTTTTTGCTATTTCCATTTTAAGGTTTTGGTCTTTTATAATTTTTTTTTTACACCTCTGTTAACATCAGCATAAAGAGTCATTATTGACATGATTTCAACCCGTTTGACCCTGAATTCAAATCATCACCGACCTTCAGGAGGACTTGGAGACTCCTGGTTAAGAACTCAGCAGGATCCGCTCGTTAACTTTAATTAGATGATACGTGAGAGGTTCAGATTAATGAATGAACGAATGAACCCTTAATCAATCACTTATCAATCACTGACGGTGCTCCTTTGCAGCTTATTAACACGTATCGATGAACATCTATGAATGGATTATTATCAGTTTGGAGCCTCACATACGAGATGTTCCCAAAAAGTCGTTTGATCATTTAAAGAAGATCTCCAGAGTGCGCCGGTTTCTCTCTCTCGAGCCGACGCAGAGACTCTTCTTCATGTAGAATCCACTATCTCCATGCTCTCCTCTCTGGTCTTCATAAAAACATCTCACAGCTTCAGCTCCAACAAAGTTCAGCTGCACACATGCTGACGAATGTCAGTTTTGGTTTGTTGGCTTGTAGAGGTTGAAGATGAGATTGTTTTGTTTCACCTGGAGATAAAGAGCAAATGTCTTCAACAGCACTGTGGGAAAGGGGCAGGATTAAAAAGAAGAATATCTCAACTCTCAGCCACTGAATCTACACTAAAACTGTAGGAGCCTATGTGAAACTGAGCCTTCTGTATGGTTCAAAGTTTGCATAGTTAAAGCTTGGCATGACTTTACGTGCCACAGACACTGCTGTCAAAATTAAATAATATCAAAAGCTGTGATCATAGTTAACATTTAATCACTTCGGAGAACAACTTGTAGTCAAATGTGTGGACAAGTTTCAACATCAGATTTGTCATTTTTGCGCTGCTTCTATAGGGAACCGAAGTCATGCTAACTTCCGGGTTAGCATACGGTCCTATGGAGCCCATCAAAATGAATGGACAGATATATATAACTACTGGTCCGCTTTGGTATACGCCGTGGATTTCACATATAATGTTTATCATGTTTAAATTTACATTTTAACCTCGAAAAAGCCGTGATTTTAGACATGTTGCTATAACTACAGTTTAATTTAGAGTGAGACCACGTAATGAACTACACCGCTCGTCGCACTATTTTTGCGTCACTGTCTAAGCTTTGACAGACGACGATGGTGGTGACTTTGGCAAGTTTCACGTCCTTCTTCCAGGATGAAGGAAAGAGTATTAAACGTGGTGAAAACCACTACAAGTCGGGTCATGTTGAGAGTGGGAGTTACGCCGGCGGAGAGATAGTTGGTCGAGTGAGAGCCAGCATGCGGGACAAGCTCTACAAGGGGGCTCTATGTCATTTACGCGACTTCTTGAGGTCTGTAGTCTCTCCATTTACGTGTTTTCAAAGACAAATAGATCAACAATTAGACAACAAACAGAGCCTTTATTTACCTTAATGGTTATCATTTAAGTTAAAATACAACATATTTGTGACTCAGGGTGTAAAACAAAGCGGACCAGAAAATACCATAGACCTGTCCATTCACTCCTATTATCCCAATAGGACCTATAGCGCTAACGCGGAAGTGGGCGTGGCTTCGGTTCCCTATTAAAATATAGGGTTAAAATGATGTTATTTTTTAAATCAACATTTTACACAGTCTCCCACATTTTTTGAAATTGGAAATGTAAATGTAATAGTTGTGTCACTTAATGTCATGCAAAATATAAAAATATGAAACTATATGGGGAAAAAAAAAAACGATTCCCTGTCATTATTGAGCAGTTTTTTTGTTTGTTTTTTTATTTATCTATTTATTTATTGTGACAGTTTGTTAAATAAAGGACCTATTTTAAGTTTTAGGGTGTGGCAGAATTTCGTTGTGATCCGTTGCCATAGCAACGTGGAATTCCAGGAGGAAGCCTGAGCCAGCCCTGCAGTGACATCAGCTATGACATCACAGTGATGACATCAGAGCTATGAAAAGCTTTGATGTCTTCACAGTGATGTCATCAGAGCTTTGAGGACTTGAGGTCGAAGGCATTCAAAGGCAGCATGAGAGCGAGTGTTTAACTGCACCGAGGTGAAGAAAGACCAAATTGGACTTTGCTTTAAGATCATCGCTTAAAGAGACGCAATCATTTTAAAACAGCTAACAAACACAAACGCAGGTATGAGTCTCATCAGCACACCAGAGAGGATGGAACTGAATTTTTATCTGGCCTCCAAAGAGACTCTTAGGCCAGTCGTCCGTGCGTTCATGAACCAGCTGACGGCAGAAAACTGGCAGAGACTGGAGACTGGGCGTCTTGACCCAGAGACAAGTACTCGCGTGACAGCTTTGTGTGTAAATGTTATTGAAATTTTGGCTCAAAGTCTGCATGAGTCTCTCAACAGAAGACTTGAAAAACAGAAAGACTGGTCACCAGGATCTGCTAAATCTGTGTGTAAGGAGGACGTGCGCGAATGTTTAGGGAACATGGGTGAAGTCATCGCACAGACTGTGGCAGAGGTACAGGGTGTAGGAGACATCCACTACCCTAAGAGCGGGCGGGTGACAGAGCTCATGGTCACAGCAGTCACAGAGAGAGTCAACTCCAGGCTGTCTAAAACAAGTGACAGTGACGACTCGGAGGAGCACAAGACTTCCCCCACTATTCTAATCAAACTGAGGGGACACTTCAAGAGGATTCTCAAAAACTGCTACGAAAGGATGAAGACAATGTTGCACCGAGTCAAATCAACCTGCACTGTGCAGGAGAAGGAAGAGGTGGTGGTACCCACTCAGACCTCTGTAACTTCTCTGCAAGAAGAGAAACCAGGCAGGGCCGAGTCTACGGTCAACAAATCCCCGACTATTTTTCATGTGACCAAAGAAATCCTGGAGCAACAACTGGAAGAGATTGTTCATGATGCTCAGAGTTACTCCACAGAGGAAGAAGATAGCCTGCTTCTTTCTCAAACCAGCAAGGACTACGAGTTATCAGAGTTATCATCTCAGATTGTTGAAAATTTTACAGAGGATGTTCCACAGGACCTGGCTGGATGTCACACAGAAGATCTCTTAGGATACCGCAGGAGAAAAGTCATCAGGCAGATGAGGACTGTCTTTGTCCAAACATTTGCTCGAGGGTCAATCCTGAGCATGATGTCTAAATTCAGACGCAAGCCGGCCTCCCGTAAAGAACAGGAAGCTGTGAAATTAGTCAATTCACAGCTGATTAAGAGTGTGGATGATCTTTTAACAGAGTTCATTACAACAAACAATCAGGTACCAAGTCGTGGGTCATTAGAGGATTGCCCCTTTGAGAAATTAGCCAGCATCTTTTCCGGTGACGAGCTGGAAAGTTTTGCTGAAAAGCTGAGTGACACATTGGCCAGTCACTTGACACCACCAAAAGTCCAAGAAAAAACACACCGAGAAGAGATTCGTGCTGGAGTAGACAAGATCCTTAAAGAGACGAGGAAGTGGCTAAAGAAGCAGAGCCGACTGCGCAAGATTAGGAAGGACTGTGTGAGCATGACTCTCAAGAAGTTCAGGAGATTTGTGCAGAATAACCAGTCAGATCTCAGTCCCCCCAAAACTGGAGCTGAGGATCAGACCTGCCCCACACCTGTGCGAGAGGAGGTTCAAAGCTTCACAGCTGAGGAGGAGGAAGAAGAGGCCTGCTCAGATGAGGAGGAGAAGGAAGAGGTCTACACAGCTGAGGAGGAGAAGGAAGAGGCCTGCTCAGATGAGGAGGAGAAGGAAGAGGTCTACACAGCTGAGGAGCAAGTAGAACAGGCTCAGGTGGCAAAACCATCTGGTCAAAACACTGAATCTGTTCTGTGGGACCCACTGATTTGCCAAATCATTGTGAAGATGTTCTTACGCAAAGTCATGAAAAATTTCTTCCCCGATCAGACCTACAAATCAGCTGAAGCCAGACTGACAGACATGCTGTATGAAAAGATGAGTGGTACTTCTGTTAATGTGGATTTGAGCCTGAAAAGCATCAAAAAGAAATGCAAAGCTGTGTACAAAGAAGTGCTCAAAAATGTTGATGCTTCAGTTCTTTGGTTAAATCTCTTGGAAGAGGATCAACCACTCCTTGAGGCTGTGGCTGAGGCTCTAATGAAGCATTTTTCATCAGAAAGACCCAGCTCCATCCAAAAGTTCTTCAGATGTCTTCTCCGGACTTTCACTACAGCTTGGACCCCCTGGGCTTCCCGCCTAACTGCAGCTTGTCGCCCATGAAGTCCTAGATGGATATGAGGACAGACTTCAGGCCCATACATGGCCACCAGCGAATGGGTTTACTCCGAGTGCTTCGGTTTCTCCCAACACAAGACTAAAAACCTTGAAAAAAAATAAAATAAAAAAATAGCAGAGTGGCGCAGTGGAAGCGTGCTGGGCCTAAAACCCAGAGGTCGATGGATCGAAACCATCCTCTGCTAACCATGCTGGAAATGTGCAGCTGCTCCGTTCATGTCTCCCACAGGTGACGTTTCTTCTTCATCAGAATTGGCCATTTTTAATCAAAAGATAATGACACAAAAATCATTGGGACATACCTGCATGTCCTGGATCCTAGGGTTGACAAATAACTTAAGGATCCAGGACATGCAGGTATGTCCAAATGATTCTCCCATGAAGCTAAGATCATATTCTGGATGTAGGTGCAAACAGAAATGAAATGTGATGGAAAACTGAGCACAAATAAGCTATTCTAGCCATTTTTCATATCAATATGGGATAACATACAAATGAAAACACTCAAAAAAAGCATTTTGCACTATGAGGAAGTCATATTTTACACAGGCAGGCAAGTGGGGCTGACTCCAGATGAGGTCAGGACTGTATAATGTGTCAAATGTGGCGATTTTCCACCTAACGAACCACACGTTTTGACTGATTACTCAAAAAGTGATGGAATGCCCATCCTGAAACTTGCAGGGATGCTAGTGGACATGATCGTCTTTCTTTAGTGTGAATATGAAGAAAATTGAAGGACGCATGTTTTTTGCTATTTCCAATTTAAGGTTTTGGTCTTTTATAATTTTTTTTTACACCTCTGTTAACATCAGCATAAAGAGTCATTATTGACATGATTTCAACCCGTTTGACCCTGAATTCAAATCATCACCGACCTTCAGGAGGACTTGGAGACTCCTGGTTAAGAACTCAGCAGGATCCGCTCGTTAACTTTAATTAGATGATACATGAGAGGTTCAGATTAATGAATGAACGAATGAACCCTTAATCAATCACTTATCAATCACTGACGGCGCTCCTTTGCAGCTTATTAACATGTATTGATGAACATCTATAAATGGATTATTGACTGTTGAACCTCAGTTTGGAGCCTCACATACGAGATGTTCCCAAAAAGTCGTTTTATCATTTAAAGAAGATCTCCAGAGTGCGCCGGTTTCTCTCTCTCGAGCCGACGCAGAGACTCTTCTTCATGTAGAATCCACTATCTCCATGCTCTCCTCTCTGGTCTTCATAAAAACATCTCACAGCTTCAGCTCCAACAAAGTTCAGCTGCACACATGCTGACGAATGTCAGTTTTGGTTTGTTGGCTTGTAGAGGTTGAAGATGAGATTGTTTTGTTTCACCTGGAGATAAAGAGCAAATGTCTTCAACAGCACTGTGGGAAAGGGGCAGGATTAAAAAGAAGAATATCTCAACTCTCAGCCACTGAATCTACACAAAAACTGTAGGACCCTATGTGAAACTGAGCCTTCTGTATGGTTCAAAGTTTGCATAGTTAAAGCTTGGCATGACTTTACGTGCCACAGACACTGCTGTCAAAATTAAATAATATCAAAAGCTGTGATCATAGTTAACATTTAATCACTTCGGAGAACAACTTGTAGTCAAATGTGTGGACAAGTTTCAACATCAGATTTGTCATTTTTGCGCTGCTTCTATTAAAATATAGGGTTAAAATGATGTTATTTTTTAAATCAACATTTTACACAGTCTCCCACATTTTTTGAAATTGGAAATGTAAATGTAATAGTTGTGTCACTTAATGTCATGCAAAATATAAAAATATGAAACTATATGGGAAAAAAAAAAACGATTCCCTGTCATTATTGAGCAGTTTTTTTGTTTGTTTTTTTATTTATCTATTTATTTATTGTGACAGTTTGTTAAATAAAGGACCTATTTTAAGTTTTAGGGTGTGGCAGAATTTAGTTGTGATCCGTTGCCATAGCAACGGGGAATTCCAGGAGGAAGCCTCAGCCAGCCCTGCAGTGACATCAGCTATGACATCACAGTGATGACATCAGAGCTATGAAAAGCTTTGATGTCATCACAGTGATGTCATCAGAGCTTTGAGGACTTGAGGTCGAAGGCATTCAAAGGCAGCATGAGAGCGAGTGTTTAACTGCACCGAGGTGAAGAAAGACCAAATCGGACTTTGCTTTAAGATCATCGCTTAAAGAGACGCAATCATTTTAAAACAGCTAACAAACACAAACGCAGGTATGAGTCTCATCAGCACACCAGAGAGGATGGAACTGAATTTTTATCTGGCCTCCAAAGAGACTCTTAGGCCAGTCGTCCGTGCGTTCATGAACCAGCTGACGGCAGAAAACTGGCAGAGACTGGAGACTGGGCGTCTTGACCCAGAGACAAGTACTCGCGTGACAGCTTTGTGTGTAAATGTTATTGAAATTTTGGCTCAAAGTCTGCATGAGTCTCTCAACAGAAGACTTGAAAAACAGAAAGACTGGTCACCAGGATCTGCTAAATCTGTGTGTAAGGAGGACGTGCGCGAATGTTTAGGGAACATGGGTGAAGTCATCGCACAGACTGTGGCAGAGGTACAGGGTGTAGGAGACATCCACTACCCTAAGAGCGGGCGGGTGACAGAGCTCATGGTCACAGCAGTCACAGAGAGAGTCAACTCCAGGCTGTCTAAAACAAGTGACAGTGACGACTCGGAGGAGCACAAGACTTCCCCCACTATTCTAATCAAACTGAGGGGACACTTCAAGAGGATTCTCAAAAACTGCTACGAAAGGATGAAGACAATGTTGCACCGAGTCAAATCAACCTGCACTGTGCAGGAGAAGGAAGAGGTGGTGGTACCCACTCAGACCTCTGTAACTTCTCTGCAAGAAGAGAAACCAGGCAGGGCCGAGTCTACGGTCAACAAATCCCCGACTATTTTTCATGTGACCAAAGAAATCCTGGAGCAACAACTGGAAGAGATTGTTCATGATGCTCAGAGTTACTCCACAGAGGAAGAAGATAGCCTGCTTCTTTCTCAAACCAGCAAGGACTACGAGTTATCAGAGTTATCATCTCAGATTGTTGAAAATTTTACAGAGGATGTTCCACAGGACCTGGCTGGATGTCACACAGAAGATCTCTTAGGATACCGCAGGAGAAAAGTCATCAGGCAGATGAGGACTGTCTTTGTCCAAACATTTGCTCGAGGGTCAATCCTGAGCATGATGTCTAAATTCAGACGCAAGCCGGCCTCCCGTAAAGAACAGGAAGCTGTGAAATTAGTCAATTCACAGCTGATTAAGAGTGTGGATGATCTTTTAACAGAGTTCATTACAACAAACAATCAGGTACCAAGTCGTGGGTCATTAGAGGATTGCCCCTTTGAGAAATTAGCCAGCATCTTTTCCGGTGACGAGCTGGAAAGTTTTGCTGAAAAGCTGAGTGACACATTGGCCAGTCACTTGACACCACCAAAAGTCCAAGAAAAAACACACCGAGAAGAGATTCGTGCTGGAGTAGACAAGATCCTTAAAGAGACGAGGAAGTGGCTAAAGAAGCAGAGCCGACTGCGCAAGATTAGGAAGGACTGTGTGAGCATGACTCTCAAGAAGTTCAGGAGATTTGTGCAGAATAACCAGTCAGATCTCAGTCCCCCCAAAACTGGAGCTGAGGATCAGACCTGCCCCACACCTGTGCGAGAGGAGGTTCAAAGCTTCACAGCTGAGAAGGAAAAGGAAGAGGCCTGCTCAGATGAGGAGGAGGAAGAAGAGGCCTGCTCAGATGAGGAGGAGAAGGAAGAGTTCTACACAGCTGAGGAGGAGAAGGAAGAGGTCTACACAGCTGAGGAGCAAGTAGAACAGGCTCAGGTGGCAAAACCATCTGGTCAAAACACTGAATCTGTTCTGTGGGACCCACTGATTTGCCAAATCATTGTGAAGATGTTCTTACGCAAAGTCATGAAAAATTTCTTCCCCGATCAGACCTACAAATCAGCTGAAGCCAGACTGACAGACATGCTGTATGAAAAGATGAGTGGTACTTCTGTTAATGTGGATTTGAGCCTGAAAAGCATCAAAAAGAAATGCAAAGCTGTGTACAAAGAAGTGCTCAAAAATGTTGATGCTTCAGTTCTTTGGTTAAATCTCTTGGAAGAGGATCAACCACTCCTTGAGGCTGTGGCTGAGGCTCTAATGAAGCATTTTTCATCAGAAAGACCCAGCTCCATCCAAAAGTTCTTCAGATGTCTTCTCCGGACTTTCACTTCAGCTTGGACCCCCTGGGCTTCCCGCCTAACTGCAGCTTGTCGCGCATGAAGTCCTAGATGGATATGAGGACAGACTTCAGGCCCATACATGGCCACCAGCGAATGGGTTTACTCCGAGTGCTTCGGTTTCTCCCAACACAAGACTAAAAACCTTGAAAAAAAATAAATAAAATAAAATAGCAGAGTGGCGCAGTGGAAGCGTGCTGGGCCTAAAACCCAGAGGTCGATGGATCGAAACCATCCTCTGCTAACCATGCTGGAAATGTGCAGCTGCTCCGTTCATGTCTCCCACAGGTGACGTTTCTTCTTCATCAGAATTGGCCATTTTTAATCAAAAGATAATGACACAAAAATCATTGGGACATACCTGCATGTCCTGGATCCTAGGGTTGACAAATAACTTAAGGATCCAGGACATGCAGGTATGTCCAAATGATTCTCCCATGAAGCTAAGATCATATTCTGGATGTAGGTGCAAACAGAAATGAAATGTGATGGAAAACTGAGCACAAATAAGCTATTCTAGCCATTTTTCATATCAATATGGGATAACATACAAATGAAAACACTCAAAAAAAGCTTTTTGCACTATGAGGAAGTAATATTTTACACAGGCAGGCAAGTGGGGCTGACTCCAGATGAGGTCAGGACTGTATAATGTGTCAAATATGGCGATTTTCCACCTAACGAACCACACGTTTTGACTGATTACTCAAAAAGTGATGGAATGCCCATCCTGAAACTTGCAGGGATGCTAGTGGACATGATCGTCTTTCTTTACTGTGAATATGAAGACAATTGAAGGACGCATGTTTTTTGCTATTTCCAATTTAAGGTTTTGGTCTTTTATAATTTTTTTTTTACACCTCTGTTAACATCAGCATAAAGAGTCATTATTGACAGGATTTCAACCCGTTTGACCCTGAATTCAAATCATCACCGACCTTCAGGAGGACTTGGAGACTCCTGGTTAAGAACTCAGCAGGATCCGCTCGTTAACTTTAATTAGATGATACGTGAGAGGTTCAGATTAATGAATGAACGAATGAACCCTTAATCAATCACTTATCAATCACTGACGGCGCTCCTTTGCAGCTTATTAACACGTATTGATGAACATCTATAAATGGATTATTGACTGTTGAACCTCAGTTTGGAGCCTCACATACGAGATGTTCCCAAAAAGTCGTTTTATCATTTAAAGAAGATCTCCAGAGTGCGCCGGTTTCTCTCTCTCGAGCCGACGCAGAGACTCTTCTTCATGTAGAATCCACTATCTCCATGCTCTCCTCTCTGGTCTTCATAAAAACATCTCACAGCTTCAGCTCCAACAAAGTTCAGCTGCACACATGCTGACGAATGTCAGTTTTGGTTTGTTGGCTTGTAGAGGTTGAAGATGAGATTGTTTTGTTTCACCTGGAGATAAAGAGCAAATGTCTTCAACAGCACTGTGGGAAAGGGGCAGGATTAAAAAGAAGAATATCTCAACTCTCAGCCACTGAATCTACACAAAAACTGTAGGACCCTATGTGAAACTGAGCCTTCTGTATGGTTCAAAGTTTGCATAGTTAAAGCTTGGCATGACTTTACGTGCCACAGACACTGCTGTCAAAATTAAATAATATCAAAAGCTGTGATCATAGTTAACATTTAATCACTTCGGAGAACAACTTGTAGTCAAATGTGTGGACAAGTTTCAACATCAGATTTGTCATTTTTGCGCTGCTTCTATTAAAATATAGGGTTAAAATGATGTTATTTTTTAAATCAACATTTTACACAGTCTCCCACATTTTTTGAAATTGGAAATGTAAATGTAATAGTTGTGTCACTTAATGTCATGCAAAATATAAAAATATGAAACTATATGGGAAAAAAAAAAACGATTCCCTGTCATTATTGAGCAGTTTTTTTGTTTGTTTTTTTATTTATCTATTTATTTATTGTGACAGTTTGTTAAATAAAGGACCTATTTTAAGTTTTAGGGTGTGGCAGAATTTAGTTGTGATCCGTTGCCATAGCAACGGGGAATTCCAGGAGGAAGCCTCAGCCAGCCCTGCAGTGACATCAGCTATGACATCACAGTGATGACATCAGAGCTATGAAAAGCTTTGATGTCATCACAGTGATGTCATCAGAGCTTTGAGGACTTGAGGTCGAAGGCATTCAAAGGCAGCATGAGAGCGAGTGTTTAACTGCACCGAGGTGAAGAAAGACCAAATTGGACTTTGTTTTAAGATCATCGCTTAAAGAGACGCAATCATTTTAAAACAGCTAACAAACACAAACGCAGGTATGAGTCTCATCAGCACACCAGAGAGGATGGAACTGAATTTTTATCTGGCCTCCAAAGAGACTCTTAGGCCAGTCGTCCGTGCGTTCATGAACCAGCTGACGGCAGAAAACTGGCAGAGACTGGAGACTGGGCGTCTTGACCCAGAGACAAGTACTCGCGTGACAGCTTTGTGTGTAAATGTTATTGAAATTTTGGCTCAAAGTCTGCATGAGTCTCTCAACAGAAGACTTGAAAAACAGAAAGACTGGTCACCAGGATCTGCTAAATCTGTGTGTAAGGAGGACGTGCGCGAATGTTTAGGGAACATGGGTGAAGTCATCGCACAGACTGTGGCAGAGGTACAGGGTGTAGGAGACATCCACTACCCTAAGAGCGGGCGGGTGACAGAGCTCATGGTCACAGCAGTCACAGAGAGAGTCAACTCCAGGCTGTCTAAAACAAGTGACAGTGACGACTCGGAGGAGCACAAGACTTCCCCCACTATTCTAATCAAACTGAGGGGACACTTCAAGAGGATTCTCAAAAACTGCTACGAAAGGATGAAGACAATGTTGCACCGAGTCAAATCAACCTGCACTGTGCAGGAGAAGGAAGAGGTGGTGGTACCCACTCAGACCTCTGTAACTTCTCTGCAAGAAGAGAAACCAGGCAGGGCCGAGTCTACGGTCAACAAATCCCCGACTATTTTTCATGTGACCAAAGAAATCCTGGAGCAACAACTGGAAGAGATTGTTCATGATGCTCAGAGTTACTCCACAGAGGAAGAAGATAGCCTGCTTCTTTCTCAAACCAGCAAGGACTACGAGTTATCAGAGTTATCATCTCAGATTGTTGAAAATTTTACAGAGGATGTTCCACAGGACCTGGCTGGATGTCACACAGAAGATCTCTTAGGATACCGCAGGAGAAAAGTCATCAGGCAGATGAGGACTGTCTTTGTCCAAACATTTGCTCGAGGGTCAATCCTGAGCATGATGTCTAAATTCAGACGCAAGCCGGCCTCCCGTAAAGAACAGGAAGCTGTGAAATTAGTCAATTCACAGCTGATTAAGAGTGTGGATGATCTTTTAACAGAGTTCATTACAACAAACAATCAGGTACCAAGTCGTGGGTCATTAGAGGATTGCCCCTTTGAGAAATTAGCCAGCATCTTTTCCGGTGACGAGCTGGAAAGTTTTGCTGAAAAGCTGAGTGACACATTGGCCAGTCACTTGACACCACCAAAAGTCCAAGAAAAAACACACCGAGAAGAGATTCGTGCTGGAGTAGACAAGATCCTTAAAGAGACGAGGAAGTGGCTAAAGAAGCAGAGCCGACTGCGCAAGATTAGGAAGGACTGTGTGAGCATGACTCTCAAGAAGTTCAGGAGATTTGTGCAGAATAACCAGTCAGATCTCAGTCCCCCCAAAACTGGAGCTGAGGATCAGACCTGCCCCACACCTGTGCGAGAGGAGGTTCAAAGCTTCACAGCTGAGAAGGAAAAGGAAGAGGCCTGCTCAGATGAGGAGGAGGAAGAAGAGGCCTGCTCAGATGAGGAGGAGAAGGAAGAGTTCTACACAGCTGAGGAGGAGAAGGAAGAGGTCTACACAGCTGAGGAGCAAGTAGAACAGGCTCAGGTGGCAAAACCATCTGGTCAAAACACTGAATCTGTTCTGTGGGACCCACTGATTTGCCAAATCATTGTGAAGATGTTCTTACGCAAAGTCATGAAAAATTTCTTCCCCGATCAGACCTACAAATCAGCTGAAGCCAGACTGACAGACATGCTGTATGAAAAGATGAGTGGTACTTCTGTTAATGTGGATTTGAGCCTGAAAAGCATCAAAAAGAAATGCAAAGCTGTGTACAAAGAAGTGCTCAAAAATGTTGATGCTTCAGTTCTTTGGTTAAATCTCTTGGAAGAGGATCAACCACTCCTTGAGGCTGTGGCTGAGGCTCTAATGAAGCATTTTTCATCAGAAAGACCCAGCTCCATCCAAAAGTTCTTCAGATGTCTTCTCCGGACTTTCACTTCAGCTTGGACCCCCTGGGCTTCCCGCCTAACTGCAGCTTGTCGCGCATGAAGTCCTAGATGGATATGAGGACAGACTTCAGGCCCATACATGGCCACCAGCGAATGGGTTTACTCCGAGTGCTTCGGTTTCTCCCAACACAAGACTAAAAACCTTGAAAAAAAAAAAAATAAATAAAATAAAATAGCAGAGTGGCGCAGTGGAAGCGTGCTGGGCCTAAAACCCAGAGGTCGATGGATCGAAACCATCCTCTGCTAACCATGCTGGAAATGTGCAGCTGCTCCGTTCATGTCTCCCACAGGTGACGTTTCTTCTTCATCAGAATTGGCCATTTTTAATCAAAAGATAATGACACAAAAATCATTGGGACATACCTGCATGTCCTGGATCCTAGGGTTGACAAATAACTTAAGGATCCAGGACATGCAGGTATGTCCAAATGATTCTCCCATGAAGCTAAGATCATATTCTGGATGTAGGTGCAAACAGAAATGAAATGTGATGGAAAACTGAGCACAAATAAGCTATTCTAGCCATTTTTCATATCAATATGGGATAACATACAAATGAAAACACTCAAAAAAAGCTTTTGCACTATGAGGAAGTAATATTTTACACAGGCAGGCAAGTGGGGCTGACTCCAGATGAGGTCAGGACTGTATAATGTGTCAAATATGGCGATTTTCCACCTAACGAACCACACGTTTTGACTGATTACTCAAAAAGTGATGGAATGCCCATCCTGAAACTTGCAGGGATGCTAGTGGACATGATCGTCTTTCTTTACTGTGAATATGAAGACAATTGAAGGACGCATGTTTTTTGCTATTTCCAATTTAAGGTTTTGGTCTTTTATAATTTTTTTTTTACACCTCTGTTAACATCAGCATAAAGAGTCATTATTGACAGGATTTCAACCCGTTTGACCCTGAATTCAAATCATCACCGACCTTCAGGAGGACTTGGAGACTCCTGGTTAAGAACTCAGCAGGATCCGCTCGTTAACTTTAATTAGATGATACGTGAGAGGTTCAGATTAATGAATGAACGAATGAACCCTTAATCAATCACTTATCAATCACTGACGGCGCTCCTTTGCAGCTTATTAACACGTATTGATGAACATCTATAAATGGATTATTGACTGTTGAACCTCAGTTTGGAGCCTCACATACGAGATGTTCCCAAAAAGTCGTTTTATCATTTAAAGAAGATCTCCAGAGTGCGCCGGTTTCTCTCTCTCGAGCCGACGCAGAGACTCTTCTTCATGTAGAATCCACTATCTCCATGCTCTCCTCTCTGGTCTTCATAAAAACATCTCACAGCTTCAGCTCCAACAAAGTTCAGCTGCACACATGCTGACGAATGTCAGTTTTGGTTTGTTGGCTTGTAGAGGTTGAAGATGAGATTGTTTTGTTTCACCTGGAGATAAAGAGCAAATGTCTTCAACAGCACTGTGGGAAAGGGGCAGGATTAAAAAGAAGAATATCTCAACTCTCAGCCACTGAATCTACACAAAAACTGTAGGACCCTATGTGAAACTGAGCCTTCTGTATGGTTCAAAGTTTGCATAGTTAAAGCTTGGCATGACTTTACGTGCCACAGACACTGCTGTCAAAATTAAATAATATCAAAAGCTGTGATCATAGTTAACATTTAATCACTTCGGAGAACAACTTGTAGTCAAATGTGTGGACAAGTTTCAACATCAGATTTGTCATTTTTGCGCTGCTTCTATAGGGAACCGAAGTCATGCTAACTTCCGGGTTAGCATACGGTCCTATGGAGCCCATCAAAATGAATGGACAGATATATATAACTACTGGTCCGCTTTGGTATACGCCGTGGATTTCACATATAATGTTTATCATGTTTAAATTTACATTTTAACCTCGAAAAAGCCGTGATTTTAGACATGTTGCTATAGCTACAGTTTAATTTAGAGTGAGACCACGTAATGAACTACACCGCTCATCGCACTATTTTTGCGTCACTGTCTAAGCTTTGACAGACGACGACGGCGGTGACTTTGGCAAGTTTCACGTCCTTCTTCCAGGATGAAGGAAAGAGTATTAAACGTGGTGAAAACCACTACAAGTCGGGTCATGTTGAGAGTGGGAGTTACGCCGGCGGAGAGATAGTTGGTCGAGTGAGAGCCAGCATGCGGGACAAGCTCTACAAGGGGGCTCTACGTCATTTACGCGACTTCTTGAGGTCTGTAGTCTCTCCATTTACGTGTTTTCAAAGACAAATAGATCAACAATTACACAACAAACATAGCCTTTATTTACCTTAATGGTTATCATTTAAGTTAAAATACAACATATTTGTGACTCAGGGTGTAAAACAAAGCGGACCAGAAAATACCATAGACCTGTCCATTCACTCCTATTATCCCAATAGGACCTATAGCGCTAACGCGGAAGTGGGCGTGGCTTCGGTTCCCTATTAAAATATAGGGTTAAAATGATGTTATTTTTTAAATCAACATTTTACACAGTCTCCCACATTTTTTGAAATTGGAAATGTAAATGTAATAGTTGTGTCACTTAATGTCATGCAAAATATAAAAATATGAAACTATATGGGGAAAAAAAAAAACGATTCCCTGTCATTATTGAGCAGTTTTTTTGTTTGTTTTTTTATTTATCTATTTATTTATTGTGACAGTTTGTTAAATAAAGGACCTATTTTAAGTTTTAGGGTGTGGCAGAATTTAGTTGTGATCCGTTGCCATAGCAACGGGGAATTCCAGGAGGAAGCCTCAGTGACATCAGCTATGACATCACAGTGATGACATCAGAGCTATGAAAAGCTTTGATGTCTTCACAGTGATGTCATCAGAGCTTTGAGGACTTGAGGTCGAAGGCATTCAAAGGCAGCATGAGAGCGAGTGTTTAACTGCACCGAGGTGAAGAAAGACCAAATTGGACTTTGTTTTAAGATCATCGCTTAAAGAGACGCAATCATTTTAAAACAGCTAACAAACACAAACGCAGGTATGAGTCTCATCAGCACACCAGAGAGGATGGAACTGAATTTTTATCTGGCCTCCAAAGAGACTCTTAGGCCAGTCGTCCGTGCGTTCATGAACCAGCTGACGGCAGAAAACTGGCAGAGACTGGAGACTGGGCGTCTTGACCCAGAGACAAGTACTCGCGTGACAGCTTTGTGTGTAAATGTTATTGAAATTTTGGCTCAAAGTCTGCATGAGTCTCTCAACAGAAGACTTGAAAAACAGAAAGACTGGTCACCAGGATCTGCTAAATCTGTGTGTAAGGAGGACGTGCGCGAATGTTTAGGGAACATGGGTGAAGTCATCGCACAGACTGTGGCAGAGGTACAGGGTGTAGGAGACATCCACTACCCTAAGAGCGGGCGGGTGACAGAGCTCATGGTCACAGCAGTCACAGAGAGAGTCAACTCCAGGCTGTCTAAAACAAGTGACAGTGACGACTCGGAGGAGCACAAGACTTCCCCCACTATTCTAATCAAACTGAGGGGACACTTCAAGAGGATTCTCAAAAACTGCTACGAAAGGATGAAGACAATGTTGCACCGAGTCAAATCAACCTGCACTGTGCAGGAGAAGGAAGAGGTGGTGGTACCCACTCAGACCTCTGTAACTTCTCTGCAAGAAGAGAAACCAGGCAGGGCCGAGTCTACGGTCAACAAATCCCCGACTATTTTTCATGTGACCAAAGAAATCCTGGAGCAACAACTGGAAGAGATTGTTCATGATGCTCAGAGTTACTCCACAGAGGAAGAAGATAGCCTGCTTCTTTCTCAAACCAGCAAGGACTACGAGTTATCAGAGTTATCATCTCAGATTGTTGAAAATTTTACAGAGGATGTTCCACAGGACCTGGCTGGATGTCACACAGAAGATCTCTTAGGATACCGCAGGAGAAAAGTCATCAGGCAGATGAGGACTGTCTTTGTCCAAACATTTGCTCGAGGGTCAATCCTGAGCATGATGTCTAAATTCAGACGCAAGCCGGCCTCCCGTAAAGAACAGGAAGCTGTGAAATTAGTCAATTCACAGCTGATTAAGAGTGTGGATGATCTTTTAACAGAGTTCATTACAACAAACAATCAGGTACCAAGTCGTGGGTCATTAGAGGATTGCCCCTTTGAGAAATTAGCCAGCATCTTTTCCGGTGACGAGCTGGAAAGTTTTGCTGAAAAGCTGAGTGACACATTGGCCAGTCACTTGACACCACCAAAAGTCCAAGAAAAAACACACCGAGAAGAGATTCGTGCTGGAGTAGACAAGATCCTTAAAGAGACGAGGAAGTGGCTAAAGAAGCAGAGCCGACTGCGCAAGATTAGGAAGGACTGTGTGAGCATGACTCTCAAGAAGTTCAGGAGATTTGTGCAGAATAACCAGTCAGATCTCAGTCCCCCCAAAACTGGAGCTGAGGATCAGACCTGCCCCACACCTGTGCGAGAGGAGGTTCAAAGCTTCACAGCTGAGAAGGAAGAAGAGGCCTGCTCAGATGAGGAGGAGGAAGAAGAGGCCTGCTCAGATGAGGAGGAGAAAGAAGAGTTCTACACAGCTGAGGAGGAGAAGGAAGAGGCCTGCTCAGATGAGGAGGAGAAGGAAGAGGTCTACACAGCTGAGGAGCAAGTAGAACAGGCTCAGGTGGCAAAACCATCTGGTCAAAACACTGAATCTGTTCTGTGGGACCCACTGATTTGCCAAATCATTGTGAAGATGTTCTTACGCAAAGTCATGAAAAATTTCTTCCCCGATCAGACCTACAAATCAGCTGAAGCCAGACTGACAGACATGCTGTATGAAAAGATGAGTGGTACTTCTGTTAATGTGGATTTGAGCCTGAAAAGCATCAAAAAGAAATGCAAAGCTGTGTACAAAGAAGTGCTCAAAAATGTTGATGCTTCAGTTCTTTGGTTAAATCTCTTGGAAGAGGATCAACCACTCCTTGAGGCTGTGGCTGAGGCTCTAATGAAGCATTTTTCATCAGAAAGACCCAGCTCCATCCAAAAGTTCTTCAGATGTCTTCTCCGGACTTTCACTTCAGCTTGGACCCCCTGGGCTTCCCGCCTAACTGCAGCTTGTCGCGCATGAAGTCCTAGATGGATATGAGGACAGACTTCAGGCCCATACATGGCCACCAGCGAATGGGTTTACTCCGAGTGCTTCGGTTTCTCCCAACACAAGACTAAAAACCTTGAAAAAAATAAAATAAAATAGCAGAGTGGCGCAGTGGAAGCGTGCTGGGCCTAAAACCCAGAGGTCGATGGATCGAAACCATCCTCTGCTAACCATGCTGGAAATGTGCAGCTGCTCCGTTCATGTCTCCCACAGGTGACGTTTCTTCTTCATCAGAATTGGCCATTTTTAATCAAAAGATAATGACACAAAAATCATTGGGACATACCTGCATGTCCTGGATCCTAGGGTTGACAAATAACTTAAGGATCCAGGACATGCAGGTATGTCCAAATGATTCTCCCATGAAGCTAAGATCATATTCTGGATGTAGGTGCAAACCAGTGGCGGCTGCTGGTCTTTCAAGGAGGGGAAGCTCATTTTTCTGGCCTACATCATAATTGTATTTGTTTATTAGTATGTAACAGAACAGAGTCGCCAAACACAACGGCAGTCGTTTTTAACAAAGACAAAAGTCGCTGAGGATCGGTAAAGTCTCCGGAGCAGTTAAGAACAACGGAATGAATAACTTGGAAAATGCTCTGGTAGATGTTTTATTCTTCAAGATCGCTGATTCGCTTGTTTAGCTGTCAATCAAAAAAGGATTTCGCCTCAGACAGCTCATCCAATCATGGAGGCAGAAGCTTGGAGTCCGGGAGAAAGTCGGGACCGCCCTCTCGCCGTAGAACTCCAGTGAAGCTGGGCTTCCGATGGGCGGGACAAAGCCCAGCATTTATCCAATGAGCGTCTAGTTTCGCTGCTGGAACAACCCACTTTAAGCTTCCACATTGAAGTCAGCAGAAGCCCAGCGTCCGACTGTTTAAAGCGCTGAGGCGCTGCGAGGATGAATGAGAACGAAGTTATGCCGGTTACCTGTGATTATCAGCTTTTTATCACAGTGTCTGAACAAAAGATGAAGGCTTTCTAGTGCGTATTTAGTTAATGAAATGTACACACAGCCGTACGTATTTCACCACTTTTTCTTTTTTTAGGGGGGGTGACATTTTAAGGGAAGCCGAGCTTCCCTTGCAGTCTTAGAGCAATCGCCACTGGTGCAAACAGAAATGAAATGTGATGGAAAACTGAGCACAAATAAGCTATTCTAGCCATTTTTCATATCAATATGGGATAACATACAAATGAAAACACTCAAAAAAAGCATTTTGCACTATGAGGAAGTAATATTTTACACAGGCAGGCAAGTGGGGCTGACTCCAGATGAGGTCAGGACTGTATAATGTGTCAAATATGGCGATTTTCCACCTAACGAACCACACGTTTTGACTGATTACTCAAAAAGTGATGGAATGCCCATCCTGAAACTTGCAGGGATGCTAGTGGACATGATCGTCTTTCTTTAGTGTGAATATGAAGACAATTGAAGGACGCATGTTTTTTGCTATTTCCAATTGAAGGTTTTGGTCTTTTATAATTTTTTTTTACACCTCTGTTAACATCAGCATAAAGAGTCATTATTGACATGATTTCAACCCGTTTGACCCTGAATTCAAATCATCACCGACCTTCAGGAGGACTTGGAGACTCCTGGTTAAGAACTCAGCAGGATCCGCTGGTTAACTTTAATTAGATGATACGTGAGAGGTTCAGATTAATGAATGAACGAATGAACCCTTAATCAATCACTTATCAATCACTGACGGCGCTCCTTTGCAGCTTATTAACACGTATTGATGAACATCTATAAATGGATTATTGACTGTTGAACCTCAGTTTGGAGCCTCACATACGAGATGTTCCCAAAAAGTCGTTTGATCATTTAAAGAAGATCTCCAGAGTGCGCCGGTTTCTCTCTCTCGAGCCGACGCAGAGACTCTTCTTCATGTAGAATCCACTATCTCCATGCTCTCCTCTCTGGTCTTCATAAAAACATCTCACAGCTTCAGCTCCAACAAAGTTCAGCTGCACACATGCTGACGAATGTCAGTTTTGGTTTGTTGGCTTGTAGAGGTTGAAGATGAGATTGTTTTGTTTCACCTGGAGATAAAGAGCAAATGTCTTCAACAGCACTGTGGGAAAGGGGCAGGATTAAAAAGAAGAATATCTCAACTCTCAGCCACTGAATCTACACTAAAACTGTAGGACCCTATGTGAAACTGAGCCTTCTGTATGGTTCAAAGTTTGCATAGTTAAAGCTTGGCATGACTTTACGTGCCACAGACACTGCTGTCAAAATTAAATAATATCAAAAGCTGTGATCATAGTTAACATTTAATCACTTCGGAGAACAACTTGTAGTCAAATGTGTGGACAAGTTTCAACATCAGATTTGTCATTTTTGCGCTGCTTCTATAGGGAACCGAAGTCATGCTAACTTCCGGGTTAGCATACGGTCCTATGGAGCCCATCAAAATGAATGGACAGATATATATAACTACTGGTCCGCTTTGGTATACGCCGTGGATTTCACATATAATGTTTATCATGTTTAAATTTACATTTTAACCTCGAAAAAGCCGTGATTTTAGACATGTTGCTATAGCTACAGTTTAATTTAGAGTGAGACCACGTAATGAACTACACCGCTCGTCGCACTATTTTTGCGTCACTGTCTAAGCTTTGACAGACGACGATGGCGGTGACTTTGGCAAGTTTCACGTCCTTCTTCCAGGATGAAGGAAAGAGTATTAAACGTGGTGAAAACCACTACAAGTCGGGTCATGTTGAGAGTGGGAGTTACGCCGGCGGAGAGATAGTTGGTCGAGTGAGAGCCAGCATGCGGGACAAGCTCTACAAGGGGGCTCTACGTCATTTACGCGACTTCTTGAGGTCTGTAGTCTCTCCATTTACGTGTTTTCAAAGACAAATAGATCAACAATTACACAACAAACAGAGCCTTTATTTACCTTAATGGTTATCATTTAAGTTAAAATACAACATATTTGTGACTCAGGGTGTAAAACAAAGCGGACCAGAAAATACCATAGACCTGTCCATTCACTCCTATTATCCCAATAGGACCTATAGCGCTAACGCGGAAGTGGGCGTGGCTTCGGTTCCCTATTAAAATATAGGGTTAAAATGATGTTATTTTTTAAATCAACATTTTACACAGTCTCCCACATTTTTTGAAATTGGAAATGTAAATGTAATAGTTGTGTCACTTAATGTCATGCAAAATATAAAAATATGAAACTATATGGGGAAAAAAACGATTCCCTGTCATTATTGAGCAGTTTTTTTGTTTGTTTTTTTTATTTATCTATTTATTTATTGTGACAGTTTGTTAAATAAAGGACCTATTTTAAGTTTTAGGGTGTGGCAGAATTTAGTTGTGATCCGTTGCCATAGCAACGTGGAATTCCAGGAGGAAGCCTCAGCCAGCCCTGCAGTGACATCAGCTATGACATCACAGTGATGACATCAGAGCTATGAAAAGCTTTGATGTCATCACAGTGATGTCATCAGAGCTTTGAGGACTTGAGGTCGAAGGCATTCAAAGGCAGCATGAGAGCGAGTGTTTAACTGCACCGAGGTGAAGAAAGACCAAATTGGACTTTGCTTTAAGATCATCGCTTAAAGAGACGCAATCATTTTAAAACAGCTAACAAACACAAACGCAGGTATGAGTCTCATCAGCACACCAGAGAGGATGGAACTGAATTTTTATCTGGCCTCCAAAGAGACTCTTAGGCCAGTCGTCCGTGCGTTCATGAACCAGCTGACGGCAGAAAACTGGCAGAGACTGGAGACTGGGCGTCTTGACCCAGAGACAAGTACTCGCGTGACAGCTTTGTGTGTAAATGTTATTGAAATTTTGGCTCAAAGTCTGCATGAGTCTCTCAACAGAAGACTTGAAAAACAGAAAGACTGGTCACCAGGATCTGCTAAATCTGTGTGTAAGGAGGACGTGCGCGAATGTTTAGGGAACATGGGTGAAGTCATCGCACAGACTGTGGCAGAGGTACAGGGTGTAGGAGACATCCACTACCCTAAGAGCGGGCGGGTGACAGAGCTCATGGTCACAGCAGTCACAGAGAGAGTCAACTCCAGGCTGTCTAAAACAAGTGACAGTGACGACTCGGAGGAGCACAAGACTTCCCCCACTATTCTAATCAAACTGAGGGGACACTTCAAGAGGATTCTCAAAAACTGCTACGAAAGGATGAAGACAATGTTGCACCGAGTCAAATCAACCTGCACTGTGCAGGAGAAGGAAGAGGTGGTGGTACCCACTCAGACCTCTGTAACTTCTCTGCAAGAAGAGAAACCAGGCAGGGCCGAGTCTACGCTCAACAAATCCCCGACTATTTTTCATGTGACCAAAGAAATCCTGGAGCAACAACTGGAAGAGATTGTTCATGATGCTCAGAGTTACTCCACAGAGGAAGAAGATAGCCTGCTTCTTTCTCAAACCAGCAAGGACTACGAGTTATCAGAGTTATCATCTCAGATTGTTGAAAATTTTACAGAGGATGTTCCACAGGACCTGGCTGGATGTCACACAGAAGATCTCTTAGGATACCGCAGGAGAAAAGTCATCAGGCAGATGAGGACTGTCTTTGTCCAAACATTTGCTCGAGGGTCAATCCTGAGCATGATGTCTAAATTCAGACGCAAGCCGGCCTCCCGTAAAGAACAGGAAGCTGTGAAATTAGTCAATTCACAGCTGATTAAGAGTGTGGATGATCTTTTAACAGAGTTCATTACAACAAACAATCAGGTACCAAGTCGTGGGTCATTAGAGGATTGCCCCTTTGAGAAATTAGCCAGCATCTTTTCCGGTGACGAGCTGGAAAGTTTTGCTGAAAAGCTGAGTGACACATTGGCCAGTCACTTGACACCACCAAAAGTCCAAGAAAAAACACACCGAGAAGAGATTCGTGCTGGAGTAGACAAGATCCTTAAAGAGACGAGGAAGTGGCTAAAGAAGCAGAGCCGACTGCGCAAGATTAGGAAGGACTGTGTGAGCATGACTCTCAAGAAGTTCAGGAGATTTGTGCAGAATAACCAGTCAGATCTCAGTCCCCCCAAAACTGGAGCTGAGGATCAGACCTGCCCCACACCTGTGCGAGAGGAGGTTCAAAGCTTCACAGCTGAGAAGGAAAAGGAAGAGGCCTGCTCAGATGAGGAGGAGGAAGAAGAGGCCTGCTCAGATGAGGAGGAGGAAGAAGAGTTCTACACAGCTGAGGAGGAGAAGGAAGAGGCCTGCTCAGATGAGGAGGAGAAGGAAGAGGTCTACACAGCTGAGGAGCAAGTAGAACAGGCTCAGGTGGCAAAACCATCTGGTCAAAACACTGAATCTGTTCTGTGGGACCCACTGATTTGCCAAATCATTGTGGAGATGTTCTTACGCAAAGTCATGAAGAATTTCTTCCCCGATCAGACCTACAAATCAGCTGAAGCCAGACTGACAGACATGCTGTATGAAAAGATGAGTGGTACTTCTGTTCAATGTGGATTTGAGCCTGAAAAGCATCAAAAAGAAATGCAAAGCTGTGTACAAAGAAGTGCTCAAAAATGTTGATGCTTCAGTTCTTTGGTTAAATCTCTTGGAAGAGGATCAACCACTCCTTGAGGCTGTGGCTGAGGCTCTAATGAAGCATTTTTCATCAGAAAGACCCAGCTCCATCCAAAAGTTCTTCAGATGTCTTCTCCGGACTTTCACTTCAGCTTGGACCCCCTGGGCTTCCCGCCTAACTGCAGCTTGTCGCGCATGAAGTCCTAGATGGATATGAGGACAGACTTCAGGCCCATACATGGCCACCAGCGAATGGGTTTACTCCGAGTGCTTCGGTTTCTCCCAACACAAGACTAAAAACCTTGAAAAAAAATAAAAAAAAATAAAATAGCAGAGTGGCGCAGTGGAAGCGTGCTGGGCCTAAAACCCAGAGGTCGATGGATCGAAACCATCCTCTGCTAACCATGCTGGAAATGTGCAGCTGCTCCGTTCATGTCTCCCACAGGTGACATTTCTTCTTCATCAGAATTGGCCATTTTTAATCAAAAGATAATGACACAAAAATCATTGGGACATACCTGCATGTCCTGGATCCTAGGGTTGACAAATAACTTAAGGATCCAGGACATGCAGGTATGTCCAAATGATTCTCCCATGAAGCTAAGATCATATTCTGGATGTAGGTGCAAACAGAAATGAAATGTGATGGAAAACTGAGCACAAATAAGCTATTCTAGCCATTTTTCATATCAATATGGGATAACATACAAATGAAAACACTCAAAAAAAGCATTTTGCACTATGAGGAAGTAATATTTTACACAGGCAGGCAAGTGGGGCTGACTCCAGATGAGGTCAGGACTGTATAATGTGTCAAATATGGCGATTTTCCACCTAACGAACCACACGTTTTGACTGATTACTCAAAAAGTGATGGAATGCCCATCCTGAAACTTGCAGGGATGCTAGTGGACATGATCGTCTTTCTTTAGTGTGAATATGAAGAAAATTGAAGGACGCATGTTTTTTGCTATTTCCAATTTAAGGTTTTGGTCTTTTATAATTTTTTTTTCTGGTCCAATTTAGGAAAATTGGACCAGAGATATGAACACTTTTGTAGCGCATGTCATGCTAATTAGCCAAAAATTCGTTAGCCCCTATCTCACTAATTAGACGGCTTTGAACAAAAATGTTTGAGCTCTGACAGTTTCTCCTAAAGGCCAATCACTCCACCAAATTTCATCAAAATCTGTGACGTGAGTGGAGATTCTTGGTTGAATTGACGTGGAATGACCCTTCAGTCATCGTTCTCATTAATTAATCGTTCTCATTAATCACAGTAAAACCGTAGACCGCGGTCAAATGTGGAGACGGTATGACGGTGTCAGAATTAGGAAACCGCCCAACCCTAGCAGATGAGTTATGAGGCAAACTTCACCGTGTCGTCGGTCACGTCTGCTGTTTCTGTCTGTGATCATTTAATCTGACAGAGTGAGCATCAAAATAAAAGAATGAAGAGAGAGAGAGCGAGAGTCCAGGAAACTCAGGAGGAAAGAGAGAGAGAGAGAGAGAGAAACTAAACGAGTGAAACGAAGTCAAGAGGAGAGAAAAGATTCAGAGAAACTTTCACTCCTCTTTCCACAGCTGCTGAGGTCTGCACAACAACTTCTGATCATCATGAATCAGAGTCCGGCGGTCCGTCCTGTCAGGGTGGACGGACCGCAGGACGGACGGACGGACGGACAGACAGAGGAGGACCACGCTGTGATTATTCCTCCCTCTAAGTCCTCCCATCTGTCCCTGTTGCTGCCTGAGCCTCTTTCACAGCTCTGACAGGAGCCTGCAGCCACAAACACTGAGCCGAGAGGAGGGAGGGGGGGACACCTCAGAGCCTCACCCGGCCCCCACCCGGCCCCCACCAGCCCCCACCGGGCCCCCACCGGCCCCCGATTGTGTCCCTGCACACCAAAGCACTCCTCTATAGCTTTTTGATTGGCTTTCAATCCCCACGCCACTGACACGGTTCTGTATGGGAGGTGTGTGTGTGTGTGTGTGTGTGTGTGTGTGTGTGTGTGTGTGTGTGTGGTGGGCTTAGTAAGGAGATTTAGTGTGTGTGGGGGGGGCACAG
>OY660869.1:36007500-36022500 GCA_962446985.1 Xyrichtys novacula | reverse complement strand
TGGATGTTTTATTTTGAAAAGAAGACGGATGTTTTCCTTCAATAGCTTCACTGTCATGTGACCAAAAGACCTCAAATTAATTTCTAATAATAGGACTAAGGTCGATCAATAAGACAAACATTGATCAGTTTTCATTGATCCCCCAAAGTTCTTTGTGCTCCTTACTTTTTTAACTCTGGAGAACAAAGTTAGAGTCGAACCCTGTCTGGTCCTCCGAGGTCTACATGTTTAACTCCTCCTGACAACAATAAGAGAAGTGAGACTGTGAGAACGCTGCACAAGTTTGAAGAAATGAGAAGAAGAAGAAGAAGAAGGTCTTCATGTTTGTGATGAGAAGTTTGAAGAGTTTGGGACAATCCTGAGTATAAAAAGGAAAACTGTCCTTGGCTCTTTAAAACCTCAGTATTTAATGATCCAAAAGTACCTGGATCAGTTTTACAGACAGGAATCTGAATTTTTCAGACCGGGATCCTTTTAGTCTGAAAATCTGGGACTCTAAGAGAAGAAGGAGGAGGAGGAGGAGGAGGAGGAGGAGGAGGAGGAGGACGTGTCTCTGACATTAAAGAATAAACTCAGATTCCTGCTCCTGCCGTCAGACTCAGCTCTATACTTGACTCTAGAGGACCTGGTCTTGGACTTGTGTTGAACTCGACTGAGGTGGTCTGATCACAGAGCTGCAGCTGTCCACACATCACAGTACAAGTGTGTGTGTGTGTGTGTGTGTGTGTGTGTGTCACCTCAGGGCATTTTGTCACTTAAGGGACGGTCATGTGGCTGATCGGTTTCCCCCCTCAGCTCCACGGGCCGGATGAGCAGCTCGGGGTCAGGCCGGGCTCAGGTCTAACTGATTTAGGAAGGTTTGGTGTCCTCGCTGAAATCCATCCTCTTTGTTCGGCCTCAGCGCTCCGTCTCTGCCGCCGGCTGCTTCTGGCCTTTTTCCGTCCTTCGGCTCTGCTTCAGTGAACTACAGAGGCCCAGAGAGGACAAGAGTGTAACTGATGCTGCAGAGCCGTACAGTGAGGAGACGATGAAAATCACAGAGATGAGCCAATAGAAACAGAGAGACTGATAAACAAACACAAGAAATCCAGCTGCTGTCAGCGATTCTGATCCACATATGAAACACAAATTTACCCAGGTGAGGAGAGCAGACCAAGGGTCCGAGGCCGGGTCTCAAACTCAGAATAACAGACCTGTTCTAATCATCATACTAGAATGGACACCATCTGCCTCTGGTGACGGGCTGCAGTATAGGTCCTAAACCCCGCCTCCTTATGGAGCTGTGGACAAACTTTATAAATGAATGACACAGAATATAAATGTTTCTCCCCCCTGGTTGTGATGTTGACATGTAGTTACTGTCAGACTGGTTTGTGCTCAAGTCCTCTTTTTTCTGTACAGCTCCATTTTTAAAAGTTATTAGGGGGTTCATGTTTGCTATGATTGACACCTGATACAACCAATGGGAGGACAGAGATTGAGTAGATCACCGGGGGATACGCTGTTTGAGCCGAGCGTCATCACAGAGACTCTCCCGCCGAATGAGTAAATACAGTCTGTGGTGGTGACGCTCTGGAGGATGTAGAACATTCTAGAATATCACCCAACATTCTGTAACATCAAAGACATTCTAAAAGATCAATAACATTCTAGAACATCAAAGACATTCTTAAAGATCAATAAGATTCCGGAATGTTTCAGAAAATTTTGGACTTTTGGAAACATACTGGAACAGTCCAGGGGGTTCTTGTTTTCTATGATTGACATCCGATACAGCCTATGGGAGGACAGAGATGGAGTAGATCACCTACGCTGTTTGAGCCGAGCGTCGTCACAGAGACTCTCCGGCCGAATGCGAACAATGTTACTGTGCAATGTTGGTTTCAGGAAATGAAGAAAAAAAACTTTTCTGCTTCAAATCCGTAAACTGGCGGGAGGCGGAACCAGGTTGTCCGTATTAAAAACAGTCTGTGGTCTCACCTGACAGTCTGTCAGTCTGGGACACCTGCAGAGCGGCTCCATGAACTCTTTATGTATCTGAGAAAACCTTCATTTCAGCCTCTGACGGAGACGCCGGTTTTTGACTGATTCTGCACTGACAGGAAGTCAGACACAGCCTGGGGTGTTACTTTTTAGAGCCGCCAAGCTTCAGGCTTTGAGTGTCACAAGCTGCGTTTCCATTACCCATAGATTTGCGCAAAACGTAAATATCGCAATAGAAAACTGGTAATGGAAACACCTACATTTCGAAAAACCTCCCAAATATCGCAAAAAAGTTTTTACGCTCTCATGAGGTGGTTTTTCAGAAGTGTCGATATAGAAGTTTATCGCAAAAGTGTAATGGAAACACTATTCTCGCAATTCTCTGTCACCGGACGTGACGTAGCGGGTCAAGTGACCAGTTCATTTCAAGCGTAGATGGCACGGTATATGTGGACGGGGGAGGAGACGGACTTATTTCTGAAGTTTTGAATTGTATTTGTATTTTTCTGAAGTTTTGAATCCACAATTCGTCTGTGAATTCCTCATTAACGATCCTCTCCCAGAAATCGCTCATCCGTGTTCGCTCCCAGACATACGAGCTTTGCCTTTGAATTATCACCCGCTGCCTTCGTCTTCTAATGACAGCAGTGGCAACAGCAGTAATGGTCACAGAAATAGCTGCTCCAAAACGAAAAATGTTTAGTGTCTCGTCCATGTCGGTGTGCAAAAAGGCTTAAGGAATACGAGGTCGCACGGGCAGGAAGTTTACCTCGTTGCTAGGCAACGGCCATTTAAACACGTCTCGCGAGAGGCAGACGGCTCGCTTATGCACTGAACACCGTTCAATGGAAACACCCGCAAATCGCGATTGTACTTTGTCGAAATTTGATAAACATCGCTTTTATTTTGCGAAAAAATGTAATGGAAACGCAGCTACAGTCAGCAAATCTGACCCCTTCTCACGCCACACCGGACATTTCTCACGTTTATTTTCCCCGTTCAATTCTCTGTATTTATTGTTTTCATGATCATTAACTTCTTGGCTCGCTGTAGTTCGAGATTGACTGACCGAGATAACCAATCCCAGACCGACCCATCAGTCCTTTGTGCAAAAGAATGACGTCTCACCCGAGTTTGTAGCGTTTCAGTTACCAAGTCAGAAAAAAGCGAAATCGGAGTGGAAACAAGATGGCTACGTCTACCAAAGCTACTTTAGCGCTGACCTTTTATTCGGACAAGGCGAACGCAAACACAACTTTCTTAGATATATATATTTTTGTACGATGGTAGGGGAAAGTCCCGCCTCCTTCGCCTCTGATTGGCTAGAAAAGCTGGAAACGTCGTCACACACTCAAGCCGAACGCGGGCTGTCGGCTCTGAACATCAAACAGAACATTATCGCACTTCTGAATCTCCTAACCCGACAGATTATGACGTTTCACAGCCATTAGGAATAACCAATCAGAGCCCAGCACTTCTGGCCAATCAGAGGCAAAGGATATGAGACACATATCTATATCATGTGTCTCATTGAGGAGGAAATCGTGACATTTGCTCTTTAGACGTGTTTTAACGATAAACTTGACAGAATCTCTTTCACAGAGGAGTTTCCCCCTCAGTGTGAGACAAACGACAGACAGTGATCAATAATTCAGCAGCTCTCAGCAGTGAAACACGAGCATTCACCGGTCAGATGGTCCTTAAACGGAGATTTTAAAGCCTCATAGATAAAGATCAGAACCAGAACCAGAACCAGAACCAGCTTCATTGGACGAGTATGTGAACACAAACACCGAGTGTGACTTCAGTAAACTTTACCTTTATGTTCACACGTTAAACATGAAATGATGATGAAGTACAAACCAAACTGGACATTTAACACAAGAAACGCACCAGCGCTCTGTTCACGCCTTTCCAAAGACACGGGGGCGTGTACGAAAACAACCAAGACCAGATCAAAACCAAGACCACAGACCATATATATGAAACTATAATTATATTAAACTAACTAAGTACGATCTCTGACCAAGACCGAGAAGAAAACAGAGGTATTTCTGTAAAATAAAGGTATCTGTGCACAGACAGATAAATCTATATTCTCTACATCTATGAAATAACCTGCATGAACACCTGACTCTTACTCGCTCGCTGGAGAAATGCTTGTTTGAATGTCCAGTAGGGGGCGCTGCACATAATCACCTGCTTGTACATGACATTAACTCTTAAAACCAATTAGATAAATATTTTCAAGTATTATTTGTTTAAAAAAGAAACTTACAGATTTATTTCAAAACTTATTTTTAACATAATTCTGATTCTTATTCTGATTATTTTCAACATCGTCTCTGAATCATTTGTTTTAAATAAGTATTTAAATATTTTAAATTAGACTAACTGTGAGTTAAAAATGTCAAAATAAAGTTCAGGCTGTTTTAAACTCTTAAAAACTCTCTGCAGTCAGAGCTGATGAAGAATGAGTCTGTGCTGCCACCTGCTGTTCACTCTGTGCAACACAACCTGTCAGAGGAGGAAGGAAGGAAGGAAGGAAGGAAGGAATGAAAGAAAGAAAAAGAAAAAGAAGCATTCAGGAAGACTTTGTTTCAGTCAAACAGCCTCATGTGGTCTCCTTTTTTCTTTTTACTCTGGAAACAGCATCGATAAAGATGTCCTCCATAATAATCACAGAGGAACAGTGAAAAATCATATGGAAAAAAAAAAATCTTCTTTTGTCCTCCAGCATGAGTCTCACAGAGGAGGACGTGTGTTTATGAGTGTCTGAAGTTTAATGCCAATACGTGTGTTATTGATCTCGAGGGGACCCCTTTATATGTAAAAATGTATATCCCAAATGTAATTACGTTTCTATGGTCAGGAATTGGGATCGATTTTTTAGCCACGGTTTGCTCCCACACTCCCCGAGGTAAAATATTGTATCAACGAATGTAATGCCAATACGTGTGTAAATGGTATTGAGGGACCCCTTTATATGTAAAATGATTTTAATTTTAGTATGCTCAAATTGTAATTACAAATGTAATTCCCTTTTTTTAGTTAGGAATTGGGATCGATTTTTTAGCCACGGCCTGCTAGCTGGACGTCGTCAGCTGTAGAGGCCTGCCAAAATCTATTGTGTGACTGAGTTATGAATCACAGATGAATCATCATCATCAATCATATGTTGAGATGGTTACTTATGGGCTTTATTTTAGATTTCAGCCTTTATCAGTTCCCAATGTTCTGTGCAATTTATTCTTTTTAGACTAACATAAGTGCTATGTAATTTGATTTCTGCTTATGGGATGATAGAGTTAAGGGGCCGCTACTTTTTAAATCCTGTCAGCATGTAAGGCGTATGTTTAACATGGACAAATGTCATGCAGGCCATGCTGCAAGACCAAAACATTGTACAATTGTTTAAACAGCTTGTAACACCTGTTACTTACCACTTTATTGTATTATTTTCTCTTATTAAAAAGTAACACGCGTTACCAAACTTGTCTTATTTCACTTTTATTCGTCATCCAGCCGCTAAATATGCGTACGTGACTTTGACGTGTACACAGTAATCCAATAAGAGTTGCAAATGTTGACTTTTTACGGTTAATTTTAATATTTACCTCTTAAATGCGCGCTCACTGCAGTCTGCCCCGTTGAAGAGCATGGACAGTGCAGGCTGCGTTTGGAACTATGGAGGGGTACATGAACCACGTGACCGCTCCGGCGGCGAGATCTGAAGTTGTCGCCACTCTGTTTTAATCCATTGCTCTGAGCGTATCCCCCCGGTGATCTACTCAATCTCTGTCCTCCCATAGGCTGTATCAGGTGTCAATCATAGAAAACATGAACCCCCCTAATAACTTTTAAAAATGGAGCTGTACAGAAAAAAGAGGACTTGAGCACAAACCAGTCTGACAGTAACTACATGTCAACATCACAACCAGGGGGGAGAAACATTTATATTCTGTGTCATTCATTTAGAAAGTTTGTCCACAGCTCCATAAGGAGGCGGGGTTTAGGACCTATACTGCAGCCCGTCACCAGAGGGCGCTGTTCTCACAGAGAGGAGACAGATGGCGTCTATTCTAGATACAGTCTATGGGCCGGTCCTGTTACAGAGTACAGAGAGAGACTGAAGAACCAGGCCAGTTTATCTCACCTCTCTGTCACGGGGCTCATGAGTGTTTGTGAACATGCAGCTGGTCCTCACAAAGACGGACAGACACACACACACACACACACACACACACACATCAAACCCATAAATTAGATCCATGCCGTTATTATAATAATTGGCCTCCAGAGCCAGAGGACCCTGAATTTTGCTCTTCATTTTTGAAGGGGTGTAACGCTCATTTTCAGGTTTGATAATGTTCCACTAAGAACTTCTCAGTAGATGAAGAAGCGCTTTAGGTCCGACTGTGTCAAACACACACAAAGAATAACATGAACATTATGAAAACAGAATAATATTTAATTTCATCCTCATAGAATAATGTACATCAGATATAGAACTGGACTATATACACACACTCTGACCAGTTTAACCACATTCACAGAGGTTTTTAATGACAGGTGGACGGACTTTTTCATTTCTCATAGTTTGTTTTTACTGCTGTAAGTTCTCCCCCCTCTGAACACAGACGGATATGTGCTGCCACCTGCTGTTCATCCAGAGTATCACATCCTCTAAAGGGAGGGGTCACAGTGTAAAAGTGTAAATGCAGTTTTATAAAATAAGTTAACATATAAAGGGACTGTAATATAATGAGAGTGATAACAGGAAGTATGAATGAATCTATAGTTGGTTAAATGAGCAGCAGTTCACTCACACGTCTTCTTATATTTATATACAACTAAAATACAGGATTAACAATAAGAGTGTTTTCATCCTTCATCCATTCACATGTTCTGCTTCACCTTAAACTGGATCTAATGTACAGGAATAAAATATGAAATAACATACAGACGTCTTATTAAAGGAACCTTCACAGAAACCAGAGCAGAAAATCACTTCAAAACCTGACCGGTACTCAGGATCAGACACACTCACACACACACACACACACACACACACTCACACACTCACACACTCACACACACACACACACACACACAACATGTGTGTCTTCATAAAGATCTTATTTCTCTCAGGTGTTTCAGGTGTTGTTGAGACATTTTTCCATCTATCCAGCAGAAACTGTTTCCCTTCTTGTAATACCCGTCCTGGTCCAGTAGGGGGCGTGTTAGACAGGTTAAGGTCTGTGTCTTCTAACAGGGTCTTATTTTAAAGTTGTCAGATGTTGGTGCCCTCCTCAGTGGGTCTTTATTGTTTTTATACTCTCACCTGTTTCACTGATTTTATCTCTTTAGTGTTTCTTCCTCAGATGTTTATTTTAAATCTCATTTGTTGTTTTTTTCTGCTGTTTCCACCTCTTTCTCTTTCTCTTTCTTTCTCTTTCTCCTCTGACGTTATTGTCTCGGTCTGAAGGTCGTGCTGTCTTAGTAAAGACAACGCGACAATGTCCGAGTGAATCACCGCCGTGTTGTTTTTAAAGCCTGTAGCTCATTTTTAAGGAAGTCAAAGTCGTCGGATTTTCTCTCCGCCGAAATTTCAGTTTTCAGCGAGAGAAGAATCTCCGATTTCAGGGACTCCATCTCTGGTCTAACGTTAGCTGACCGTAGCCGAGGTGGAGACGCTCTTGTCGGGGGTATTAAGAGTGTTGGGCCTCGAGTTCACTGCTTGTGAATATTTCAGAGCAGATTGGAGGACGTTTTAATGTTCAGTGTGTCTATAAACGCCAAATAAGAGGAAGTTCGACGGGAGCTCGCACAAACACGTCAGCAGCTCAGCGGCGCCCTCGTCTCATCGATGCTCTGGGTTGTTGATGGAGTTGTAAATATTTACTGGTTTGGGTTTTTCTTCTTCTCTGTTTTTTTTTGTTTTAGGTTCTTGTTCTGTTCTTCCATATGGGCACTGTTGGCGGGATAATGGGCGGGGCTTAAACAAAGACTCATTTTATATTTCCTTCAGTGTTACATTATATATAGACCTGTGTGTGTGTGTGTGTGCGTGTCAGCCTCAGTCTGAGCTCCGTTAGCATGAGGAGGACACACACAGGAATGTAAAATCAGTTTCCGTCTCTCTTCACGCTCCTTCCCTCCTCAGGTGTGCGGTGGTCCTCAGGTGATCTCACAGCCAATCACAGAGCTCGCTGCTGTTCGTCTGTTTCCCTCTCATCACGGTTCAACTGTGAGTGTTTTTCCTCTTAGACATCATACGGCCTCTCCTCCTCCTCCTCCTTCTCCTCCTCCCGATGGTCTTGATTCTGCACCTCCTCCTCCCTCTCCTCCTCCTCTCCCTTCTCCTCCCCCTCCTCCCCCTCTGTCCTCTTGGTGAAAGCAGACGACAGCTCCTGCAGCAGCAGCTCCTGTGAAGGTGTGCAGACCCCCATCAGCTGAGTCCTCCTCCTCCTCCTCTCTGCTCCTCTGTCTCCGTTCTGCTCCTCAGGTTCCTCAGTCTGGACGGGGTCTGGGACGATGATGTGGTCCACGTGTCCGGTGTCCACAGGAACCAGTCTGAGTGGCGGCTGGTCCAGGACCTCCTGGGTCTCAGAGGTGCTGTTAGACAGGAAGCTGGTCTCCAGAGATTTAAGGACCTGCAGGCCGAAGTCCCCGACTTCCTCGTATAGGGGCTCAGGGAGGTCCGGAGACTCAGGGCGCTCCTCGAACGAGTCCTGCTGCACCTTCATGGGCTGCAGGTCCACAGAGAGAAGATCAGATTAGTCCATACCAGGAGTTAGTGCTCACAAAGATCCAGAAACGACACGACAGGAGAAGAAGTACAAACTGGTACTGGAAGAAAAACACAAACTCCAAAAACACAAAACTACAAAAACACAAACTACAAAAACACAAAACTACAAAAACACAAAAACACAAACTACAAAAACACAAACTACAAAGAAAACTACAAAAACACAAAACTACAAAAACACAAAAACACAAACTACAAAAACAAACTACAAAAACACAAAACTACAAAAACACAAACTACAAAAACAAAACTACAAAAACACAAAATACAAAAAAACAAAACTGCAAACTACAAAAACACAAAAACTACAAAAACACAAAACTACAAAAACACAAACTACAAAAACACAAAACTACAAAAACACAAAACTACAAAAACACAAACTACAAAAACACAAACTACAAAAACACAAAACTACAAAAACACAAACTACAAAAACACAAAAACACAAAACTACAAAAACACAAACTACAAAAACACAAAACTACAAACTACAAAAACACAAAACTACGAAAAAAACTACAAAAACACAAAAACACAAAACTACAAAAACACAAACTACAAAAACACAAAACTACAAAAACACAAAACTACAAAAACACAAAACTACAAAAACACAAAACTACAAAACCTCAAATCTGAGAGTTCAGGCGTCATGAAATGTTGATAACCTGATTATTGTGAATCAAATAAAGTCTGAATTTAACTGAAGATGGTGAAAAGACTAAATACTTTAGAATTCTGAGTCCATGCGGTGACTCCCACTCCAGAATCCTGTCTGTTTTTATGCCCTGAAGATCAGGACCATCTAGTCCTAGTTTTGGTCCCTGTTCCCCTTTAGTATAGAGAGTTCTCCAGATCCTCTAACCCCCAATTTACACCGAATCTGGAAAGCCTCCGATCCAGAACATTGGCGATGTTCATCATCCGCCAATTCTTACTTGATCCGTTTGTGAGGCGAATTTCATGGCGGATTACGGACAGCGGTAATCACGAGAACTCACAAGAACCCGCAGATTCACGTTCAATCCCACGATAACGAGTCGTCTCTCTAAAGACAGACACATAGACATATAAGCAGTAGATTGTGTCCTTCCAGAGGAGGAAATCTACTTCTAGACTTCTAGAATCAGCATCTCCTCATCCATGGTGTCATCGGGGTGAAATGACGTCTAAAAACCTTTCACTTGTTCGTCTCCGCCCGTTTGCATGGTGTGAAATACGATCCTCCTGAAACACGGAGTGTTTTATTTTGAAAAGAAGCCGGATGTTTTATTTTGTGTCTGTGCCCGACTTCCTTTCCAGCACGGGTTCATCTGTGCTGAATTTATCCGCCATGCTCCGGCGTCCAGAAAAACTAGAACTCTTGTGATCAGCTGAGGAGTCCGGCGATCCGTAGAGGAACGGAAAGAAGTCGGTGTAAATCGACACGTTAACTTGAATGTTTACGATCAGCTACGATCGGAGGATACGACCTTTAAGGAGATGATCAGGATGAAGGTGGAAGTTGGAGGTTTAGTCTTTGAATGATCTGATCTTCTGTAGACGATGAAATCACTCAGGAACTTTATTCTGAAACTGTTGAGCTGTTCCCTCACGCGGTCTTTCACAGAGTCCTGAACCTCTGAGAGACTCCGCCTCTCTGAAGATCCGTCTAAGACCCAGTCATGTGACTAACCCTTATATCAGAACTTGTTTGGTTGCTCCTCCATCAGAACTTTGCACCATTTTCAGTCGACTGTCGGCTGAATGACCTTTGAACCCTCAGAATCAGGTTTTTAATCAACATTTCTCTCAGCCGCTCAGATTTCTCAGATTTTGATCTTCAGTAAAAAAAAAACTCACAAAGTACATGGAGAGGGTCCGTCTGTCATGAAGCTTTCTCTGCAGAGAAAAAGGAGAATCAGTGAAGAATCGGCAGAAATTCAACTTTTTTTAGTTATGAATAAATCTTTAAACTTCCTGTGACATCAGCTGATCGTAACTTTCAGACCAACATGAGGATAAATCAGGAGTAGATGAAAACATGAAGATCAGCTGGGTCAGTGAACCTTCACATCTTCATCAAATCCTCAGAGTTTTACCCATCATGCAAAGACTGAGAGTCGACCTTTAAACATGTGAATCGATCCACAGGTGAGAAATCAAAGGTGAGTCTAACCAGCGTCTGATTGGCCGACAGCAGGCTGCTGTTGCTCTCGTCTCCTCTGATCGGGACGAGCGGCATCGTGCCGAACTTCTGTTTGGAGATATCGGAGGAGGAGTGACGCCTCAGCACCGGAGGACCGGGGTCATCGTTCTGGAAAATAACCACAGAAGAAGAGAGAGAGAGAGAGAGAGAGAGCAGGACAGTGTCATCGTCTGAGCCCCAGAGGATGCTGGGAGCTTGAGTTCATTCCTCTGAAGTGTCTCTGATTTTTCCTAACGGACATGTCGTTAATATTTTCTCCTCCTCACGTTTGTTTTCAGAAACTTTTGGCTCTTCTAACTTTGGGGTCTGAGCGGCGCCCTCTAGTGTATGAATGCAAAACATGTGTGGAAGAACGGAGACGTAATGATAATGCTGTAAAAAATGTGTAAATGAGCTCTGATCTCAGCTCGGGTGTAAAGATGTCCGAACTAAAGTCTGAACGATGTAAACACGCCAACGCACGAGCGGCTGAGTCGGCTGTTTTAAGACGAACGCTGACTCGACTTTAGGAAAGGTCAGGAAAGGTCAAACACAGACTGACTAAAGTTCAGTGAATTCAGAGTGTTTGAAGGTCAGACATGAACATGACCCCGTCAGCTGATCAGAGAGATGATCTGACCTGAGCTTTGAGGAAGCTGGTGATCCAATCCCAGAGCTCGGCTTCACAGCTGCAGCACAGGAACCTGAAGAAGAAGAAGGAGGAGGAGGAGGAGGAGGAGGAGGAGAAGAAGGAGGAGGAGAAGGAGGAGGATGGGGAGGAGGAGGAAAAGAAAGAAGAGAAGAAGAAGAAGGAGGAGAAGAAGAAGGAGCGTTTTCTCCGTTTGTTACAGCAGCTTCTGTTCAGGTGTTTTTAAACTCGTCCTGTTAAACCAGAGATCAGGTCTAAGAGGTCAGAGGTCAGAGGAATACTCACAGCTGGTGTTTGTCTGACATCACAGTGAAGCCCCACCTAAAGGGGAGGGGACAGGTGAGACATTTACTGTTAGATCATCAGAGAGCAGGTCACACACACACACAGAGTGAGTACCAAGAGTGTGTGTGTGTGTGTGTGTGTGTGTGTGTGTGTGTGTGTGTGTGTGTGTGTGTGTGTGTGTGTGTGTGTGTGTGTGTGTGTGTGTGTGTGTGTGTGTGAGAGTGTGTGTGTGTGTGTGTGTGTGTGTGTGTGTGTGTGTGAGTGTGTGTGTGTGTGTGTGTGTGACCTGGTTGGAGCTTTGAGTTTCCTGCGAATCCCGATGTAGATCTTCATGGACTTCAGAGACCACTCCTTCTCCGGCTTGATGCTCTGAACAAGAACAGGAACAGTTACAGACCTGGATTGTGATCTCTTGTGTTCATGTGTTCACTCTCAGGTGTTCATTTGTTCACTCTCATGTGTTCACTCTCATGTGTTCATGTGTTCACTCTCATGTGTTCACTCTCGTGTGTTCACTCTCGTGTGTTCATGTTAACTCTCATGTGTTCACTCTCAGGTGTTAATGTGTTCACTCATGTGTTCACTCTCATGTGTTCACTCTCAGGTGTTCATGTGTTCACTCTCATGTGTTCACGCTCATGTGTTCATGGTCACTCTCATGCGTTCACTCATGTGTTCATGTGTTCACTCATGTGTTCACTCTCATGTGCTCACTCGCATGTGTTCACTCTCATATGTTCATGGTTACTCTCATATGTTCATGTGTTCACTCTCATGTGTTCATGTGTTCACTCTCATGTGTTCACTCTCATGTGTTCATGTGTTCACTCTCATGTGTGTTTACTCTCATGTGTTCACTCTCATGTGTTCATGTGTTCACTCTCATGTGTTCACTCTCATGTGTTAATGTTTTTACTCTCAGGTGTTCACTCTCATGTGTTCACTCTCATGTGTTAATGTTTTTACTCTCAGGTGTTCACTCTCATGTGTTCACTCTCATGTGTTCATGTGTTCACTCTCATGTGTTCACTCTCATGCTTCACTCATGTGTTCATGTGTTCACTCTCATGTGTTCACTCTCATGTGTTCATGTGTTCACTCTCATGTGTTCACGCTCATGTGTTCATGGTCACTCTCATGTGTTCACTCTCTTGTGTTCACTCTCATGTGTTCACTCTCATGTGTTCACTCGTGTTCACTCTCATGTGTTCATGTGTTCACTCTCATGTGTTCACTGTGTTCACTCTCATGTGTTCATGTGTTCACTCTCATGTGTTCACTCTCATGTGTTCACTCTCATGTGTTCACGGTCACTCTCATGTGTTCACTCTCATGTGTTCATGTGTTCACTTTCTTGTGTTCACTCTCATGTGTTCATGTGTTCACTCTCATGTGTTCACTCTCTTGTTTTCACTCTCATGTGTTCACTCTCATGTGTTCACTCTCATGTGTTCATGTGTTCACTCTCATGTGTTCACTCTCATGTGTTCATGTGTTCACTCTCGTAAGTGTGTGTGTTGGACCTTCTTGTCCTTGAGCAGCAGCAGTTTGTGCTCTTTGATCTGGAAGCTTCTCTCCTGGAAGCGGTTTCCCTGCAGCAGTTTTGGAGGTTCCTCCCGACACTTGAGCAGACCGACCTTCATGATCTCGCTCTTGTAGGCTGTTGGACGGAGACGGTCAGAGGTTAGCGACCCTGACGGCATGACCTCCAGGTCAAAGGTCAATGATCTCCAACCATGGATTCAGGAGCAGACTTCGTGTGTGTGTGTGTGTGTGTGTGCGTGACCTACAGGTGAGGATGTTGATGCCCTCTCCTTTAGGGACTCTCTTCACCACCAGGTAGGCGGAGCTCGGGTCGGCCATCTTGCACCACTGCAGCGCCTGCTCCAGCACCTTCTCTTTGGGGTGTAGCGGACGCTCTGCAGCGACACCAACAACAACACGACAGTCAGGGGGGAGGGAGGGAGGGACCCTGAACTCACCCGCACAGGTGAGTCCCACAGAGACAGGTGTTCAGGTTCTGTGTCCTACCCAGCTGTCCGTCCTCGATGGCCTCAAACGTCATCCACACGTCTCTGTCTCCGGCCGGGACGTTCCTCATGAACAGCACCTGATTGGTCAGCTCCTCGGCGCACATGGTGGGAGACACCTGCGGGGTCAAAGGTCACACAAAGCTCAGGACTCGCCTGCCGCTCGTTAACGAAGCGGCAGGTGCTCGTTAAGAGAATCATCAGAGTGTCTGCAGACTGACTTTGAGAGTGATGCAGCAGTCAGGGATCTTCATCTCCAGGTAGACTTCGATGATGAGGTCACCGGCCTGAGACAGCTGCGCACACACACACACACACACACACACACGTTAACACCTCAGTACGCTCCCTCACAGTGGCGGTGAGGCGGTCAGGTGACTCTGGTACCTGCGTGTCCTTCCAGGTGGTGATGAGGCTGATCTCCAGCTCGATCTGAGTCTGATGCTCCTCGTCGATCTGAAACGCAGCCGCTCAGTTTGGTGATTTTTAACGACATTTGAGAAAACGATCAAATGGAAACAACGTGCAGATGAAACAACAGACTGTTCTTCAGAGTCAGACACGTGATCCTCGAGGGTCTCCTCACATCATCAATCATCGTCTGAGACCCTCACTCACGTACAAAACCTCAACGTTTCATCAACAGATCATCCAAAACCACTGACCACACCCCCATCCATAGAGACACGTCACACGGCGAGCGCTGAAAATCACCGCAGACCACACACACACACACACCAGCTGTTCACACTCATGACCTCTGGGGGGCGCTACAGGTCTTTGACAGATTCAGAGAAGTTTTGATTTCTGCACGTTTGTGTCCGACACAGAAGATGTGAAGGTGATGAACCTGAACTCCAGCAGCCCTGAGTGTGGTCCTTCAGAGAGGACCCGGACTCTCTCTTCAGAGCCGTACTCACATCGAAGACGTACAGGTAGTTGTCTATCAGGTCCTCCACGATCTTCACCTCGTGCTCGCCCTTCCCGTCGGTCTGGAACAGACTGGGCGCGAACAGCAGGGACAGGTTCTTGGTGCACATCTGGTTCAGGTCAGCACACTTCTGGACTC
>OY660869.1:35942500-35997500 GCA_962446985.1 Xyrichtys novacula | reverse complement strand
TTGGGCCGGTGTGAGAGCTGTCAATCAAACTGACGGGGATGAAAAAATCTGACAGGAAGTACCATCATTAAAAAAAACATCCAATAAATGAGACATGTCAGAGCACACACACACACACGCATGCACACACACACACACACACACACACACACAGCTTCTTCTTGTTGAGGGTGAGAGACTCTCTGTGGGTTTGTCCCTGAACATGAAGAGTTCAGTTTCAGCTGAGACAAAAACATCGAGACTTACAGCAGGAGTCAGGTGACAACCAGGAGAGAAACACCTGGAGGATTACATCACTCTAACACACACACACACACACACACACACACACACTTACAGGTAGAAATGTGGTTGAACCTGCACAGTGAGAGTTTGTCCTGCAGTGATTTGACAGTAACACACTCACACAGACGGAGGCATAGACACAGTTTACCTGAGCAGGTGATCAATCAAACACACAGTGTGTGTCTGTGTTTGTTGTGTGTCTGTTTGTGTTTGCACGGAGCCTCTGTTTTTATCTGTGTACATTAATTTTAAAAACATCCATTAAAGTATTCGTTTTCTTAAAGGGGATGTTTCTGCTTTTATCAGACAGACGCCTTAAAGGTCCTTACACACCGGGCGAGAATTCGCCAGGCGAATTATTCGCCTTTTTTTAAAACAGCTTAAAGTCAATGCAAGCTTCCACACCGGCGGCGATTTTTCCGCGGGGCGAAAAGCCGCTTTTATTTTTTCGCTCCTGTGTCGAATTTTTCGGATATTCGCAGGCGAATATCTGGACCTGCTAGACCTCTGGCCAATCAAAAGTCATGTTGTTGATGACATCACAGACCCATACGGCTGGAGGAGAGGGGGAAGTTTGAGATTATGAATACGCAGAGAAAGGCAGCTGAGGTGCATCCAAAACTCTTTCTAATTACTAATGAAGTAGTTTCCTCACAAGATGAGACTCTCTTGTCTTCCTTAGGAGACAGATGTCATGTGTCATGTCCGTGCCGCAAAGCGACTTTATTAATTCGCTTTGCAAAAAATATACGCATATTCGCTTCGCGGCCGGTGTGTATAGGCGAAAGCGATTTTTCGGACCGGCGAATATTCGCAATTTTCGTCTCGCTTTTTCGCTTCGCTCCGCAAATTCGTCGGTGTGTAAGGACCTTTAGAGACAGGAAACACGGGGGGAGGGCGTGGAGCAGTGAATGGTCATGTGACTCTGGCCTCTGTACATGAAGCGCACGTTTAAACGCCGCAGACGTCCTGTGCGTCTGGTGCACACATTGGTCCAAGTCCAGATTCTGAAGACAGCGACCACCGTCTTTGGTCTTCATCGCCCTCTAATGATCAATCAGTGATCGATCACTTTAAATAGACACACAGACTTTTCATCGATCCAAATCTAATAATGAAGATCATCTCCAATATTATTAACGCCTTTAGCTCGCAGGTGGGCGGAGCTTACCTGCACAGTTCTTACAGATGACCACACACAGGTTGATGGAGGCCCAGTCCGGGTTGAGGGCTTTACAGTCCGCACACATCCTGTTGGAGCGGTTGGACCAGATCTTCTCGGCCACCTCGTAGTCCGACAGAGTCTCTGCGATGGACTCCTGCAGCGCCTCCATCCAGTCCCGCTTCTCCCGGTCCGAGTCCGCCGTGAAGCTGAGGGGGGCGGGGCAAAAGGTCAGAGGTCAGAGTCAAACATCTCTCTCAGGTACCACCATGAGTGTTCCACCTGTTCAGGTAGTCAGAGGTACCTGAAGTGTTTGTACGGGGTGATGAGCTCAAAGCTCTTGTGTTTCCCGTCTCTGATGGTCGATCCTCGAGCTTCGATCACCGTGATGCCGATCCCGTTACGGAAACACTGCAGAGACAGAGTTTGGAGACACATGAGAAGAGCTGAAGAAGCTGACTGAAGGACATGCTGCTGCTGATCCATGAAAAACAGGTCAGGGTGGAGCTACGGTCTGCGGCTTTTAAAGAGTGTGGTTGTCCACGCCGTAGATATAAAGGTGTAGTTTTACTGAGAACACGCACCAACAGGAAGATTTTAACCTGTTATATGAACCGTCATCACGTGACGGAGACACAGAAAAGTCTCACTGAAAAGGACGGAGACGGTCTGTCAGCTGACTCACCTGTTCACTCTTGTACAGCCAGATCTGGTCGGTGATGATGGCGGCGTAAACTTTGGACTTGGTTCCCTTCAGCTCCAGCACGCCGTGTTTCTGGCAGTGAGAACCCGGACCGAACCGCCTCCGCCCAAACACCAGCTGATCCTGGACATGCTCCTGCAGCGTACCGACCCACCGCCGCTTCAGGACTGAGACGCAGACAGACACAACATGACATCATCATACTCATCATCATCATGGTCATCACATTCATCATTATAATCATCATCATTACATTCGTCATCTTCATCAACATCATCATCATCATTGTCATGGTCATCACATTCATTATTATAATCATCATCATCACTTTCATCATCACCATCATCATCATCATTACCATTATCACCACCATCACCATCATCATCATCATCACTTTCATCATCATCATCATCATCATCATCACCATTATCACCACCATCACCATCATCATCATCATCACCACCATCATCACCATCATCATCACCACCATCTTCATCACCATCATCATCATCATCACCACCATCCTCTTCACTATCATCGTCATCATCATTCTCATCATCATCATCACCATCATCATCACCGACATCACCATCATCATCATCATCATCACCATCACCATCACCATCATCATCATCACTATCATCATCACCACCATCACCATCATCATCATCTTCACCACCATCATCATCACCATCATCATCACCATCATCATCATCATCACCATCATGATTGTCATCATTCTCATCATCATCATCACCATCATCTTCACCATCATCATCATCACCACCATCACCATCATCACCACCATCATCATCATCATCATCACCATCATCACCACCATCATCTTCATCATCACCATCATCACCATCATCATCATCATCACCATCATCACCACCATCATCATCATCATCACCATCATCACCACCATCATCATCATCATCATCATCATCATCATCACCACCATCATCATCATCACCATCATCACCACCATCATCATCATCATCACCATCATCATCATCACCACCATCATCATCATCACCACCATCATCATCATCATCACCATCATCATCACCATCATCATCATCATCTGTAGTCGTCCTGTTGTCTCGTCAGAGAAGATGAGAACTTGAGGTTTATTTCTGTGTAACTGTAGAACATTATCATTCACACAGTAATGCAGCCATACTGTCATTCACATACTGAGTTTGTGTGAGTCAGCTGTGAAGTCTGGAGTCTCTCCTCTAGTGTCTGTACTCCACAGGGACAGGGCTCTGCTGTGGGGGGCTGGAGCAGGGTTAAAGTTCAGTGTTTGGGCAGATTTGGACAAATGTTCTAGAAGGAGTTTGGTTTCATCACGTTCTCCCCCTCATGGTGCAGACGGAGTTCAAACAGACTGATCAAAATCTGGGTTCAGTCTGGTCTAGTAGGTCAGTGGGTCGGTCTTTGTCTGTCCCAGCTGGAGTTGAGTCACATGACCTGCCGGGCGTCCCTCTCTGCTGTCTCTATCGTCATGGTTACCCCTCTGACACCAGCTGAGACAGAGATCTGGGAATCTACGGTTTTATCTCTTGTGGTGTGTCACTGCGTGTCAGCCTCAGCGAGTCCTTCATGGTGGATTTTCCTCTCTGTCTCCTGTGATTGTTTTGATACATCAGAGATGTTGACCAATGAGAGTGCAGAGGAGCCCGAACACGCAGAAGTCAAGAGAACGGTGAGGAGAAACAGGGTCCTTGGTCCTTTTAGAGACCTCGTTGGAACCTGTGTGTGTGTGTGTGTGTGTGTGTGTGTGTGTGTGTGTGTGTGTGTGTGTGTGTGTGTGCATGTATGTTTACCTTCATTATCAGCCTTGAAAACAAAGATCCGATGACTCGTAACAATTTCAAACTTGTTGTCTTTGGCGGGGCGGGCCATCTGGATGGCAGCCAATGGGATCACTCCTTTAGGGTAGACGTCCTGAAACACAGCAGGGGGTTATCAAAACATCCACCAACCCTGACTCTGCTGGTCTCCAAACTCAAACTATAAACGGTTTTCACCTGGATCTGAGGTCCAGAGAGGACCACCATGTTCAGATAATCCGGTCTACAGAGTACCAGTGAGTCCAAACGGGACCGTCCTAAACCGTCTCTGAACCAGCAGAACAAAAATCACTAAAGAGACCATCAGTGTTTTTTTTACCTTCTCACTGCCGAAGTACATCAGGTTCTTTCCATCGAACTTCACATAGCGCTTCTGGAAGACGTAGTTCCTACAGAGGGAGAAGATGTTATCCACAGAGAGTCATGTGATCACTCATCTTCTACACGGTTAAGACACATCAGGGTCTTCAGAGTTTTGGTCTCATGAAGTCCTCTCACTAAGTGTTTGTTTTCAGGGTGTTACTATTTACACAGCAGAGTCCAGCCTCTCTACTTAAAGGGATATTCTAAATTAATTCAGGGTCAAACCCACCGTAACACCGAGTTAGACCCCCCCTCCAGAGATGAATGTTGTCGACCGCTTACTTCTCTAGTTATACCAACTTTAGTAACGACCACAGGATAGAAATACAGAGAGCCACGCCCTCAACCAAAACGCCACTCTATAACCACAAATAATGCTCAGAACAGCACCTAACTTCATCAACGGACATCAACGAACATTAACGATCATTTCTTCATGGAAATACAATCAGACCGAGACGCTAAGACAGAAGAACTACCGCGTCTGTAAAATGATCAATATGGTGATTATTACTTCAAGGAAATGATGAAGAAATGATCATAAATGTTCTTCCTTGAGCTGCGAAACCCCGCTGTAGTCTGTAATGGACTGGCCTGAGGTCTCTCTACAAACAAACGTCTGCTGGAAGAGAGTAGGTGAGTTGGTGTATTTCTATCCTGCGGTCGTTACTAAAGTTGGTATAACTAGAGAAGGAAGCGGTCGACAACATTCATCTCTGGAGGGGGGCGGGGTCTAACTCGGTGTTACGGTGGGTTTGACCCTACATTAATTTTACAGCAGAATATCCCTTTAAATGATGTGAGAGCGCTGCTGCGAGTCTGTGTGTACACACCAAAGGATTATGGGATGGGAGCTCCTACGCCGTATTACCATACCATGAGTGTCAGACTTTAGACCAGGTTTAAGGGTTAGGGTTAACACCCCCCCCCCACTGTGCCTGACCCCACCTGAGTGTCTGACAGAGACTCACAGCAGATAAAACAGATTCATTCATAAACACACGTCTGTTAGTGACATAAAAACACTCAGAGAGGAGGTACGCAGTGATGAGGAGAAGGAAACGAGGGAAGAAGAAAAGACAAACACACACCGAGCAGAGGATGGAGAAGAAGAAGAAGAAGAAGAGGAGGAGAAAAAGGTGACGAGGCAGAGGCAGCTCCTCAGGATGGAGGAGACACAGGGAGGAGAGGAGAGGAGGACACGGAGCAGAAGAGCTGGCGCCGACCTCTGACCCCTGATGAATACAACACACACGCACACACACACACACGCACACACACACACACACACACACAGTATGTGAAGTCTTCAGACTGAGAGCCTCTGATTTCCCGTCTAACAGGAAGTTGTCTTTAATGGTTACAGTTTCTGAATCGACTGCTGTGATTGGCTGAGGTGAAAAGATAGGAGGTTTGAGCTGAAAGTATCTCAGGTATTAAAATCAAACACACCTCCATGTAAACAGATGGACCATGAGTCACACAGAACATCAGGAAACCCACTCCCCTAAAACTGAAACTCCTTCTCTCATCACCATCCGTCCCGTTTAAGCCCCGCCCACCTCAGGAAGTTCTGGTTCTAACGGCCCGTCCCTCTTGGTGTCCCTCAGGGCTCCATCCTCAGTCCACCACTGTTTTAGAAGAGGATGCTCCTTCACAAAAGTGAAGCGAAACTTCAATATGACCCTCTGCTGATTGGCTGCTGTAAAACTCCTAAGACACGCCTACTTTATGATGACGGATGGGTCAAGAGTGGAGCTCTTAAATCTAAGGTCGAAACACGGTTCTTTAACGTGGTTCCTGTCATCACAGACGGTTCTACTGGTGCTGATTCAGGTCCACCCTGAACACCCTGACTGACAGCTCTCTGGACCAATGAGAGTCCTGCGGCGCAGGTGCAGCAGATGATCAGAGTATAAACAAACAGGAACATAAGAGTCCCTGAACTCTCCGTAATCAAGGGTGTCAGACCTGTTCCAGCTGATCTGCTGTGAACCTGATCTGCTGTGAACCGGACCCCCTGAGGGAGCTTTAAGGTGGACCGGACTCACCTGAGGGAGCTTTAAGGTGGACTGGACTCACCTGAAGGAGCTTCGAGGTGGACCGGACCCCCTGAGGGAGCTTTAAGGTGGACCGGATCCCCTGAGGGAGCTTTAAGGTGGACCGGACTCACCTGAAGGAGATTCGAGGTGGACCGGACTCACCTGAGGGAGCTCTGAGGTGGACCGGACTCACCTGAAGGAGCTTTAAGGTGGACCGGACCCCCTGAGGGAGCTTTAAGGTGGACCGGACTCACCTGAAGGAGCTTTAAGGTGGACCGGACTCACCTGAAGGAGCTTTAAGGTGGACCGGACTCACCTGAGGGAGCTTTAAGGTGGACCGGACTCACCTGAAGGAGCTCTGAGGTGGACCAGACTCACCTGAGGGAGCTTTAAGGTGGACCGGACTCACCTGAAGGAGCTTTGAGGTGGACCGGACTCACCTGAAGGAGCTTTAAGGTGGACCGGACTCACCTGAGGGAGCTTTAAGGTGGACCGGACTCACCTGAGGGAGCTTTAAGGTGGACCGGACCCACCTGAAGGAGCTTTAAGGTGGACCGGACTCACCTGAAGGAGCTCTGAGGTGGACCAGACTCACCTGAGGGAGCTTTAAGGTGGACCGGACTCACCTGAAGGAGCTTTGAGGTGGACCGGACTCACCTGAAGGAGCTTTAAGGTGGACCGGACCCCCTGAAGGAGCTTTAAGGTGGACTGGACTCACCTGAAGGAGCTTTGAGGTGGACCAGACTCACCTGAGGGAGCTTTAAGGTGGACCGGACTCACCTGAAGGAGCTTTAAGGTGGACCGGACTCACCTGAGGGAGCTTTAAGGTGGACCGGACTCACCTGAGGGAGCTTTAAGGTGGACCGGACCCCCTGAAGGAGCTTTAAGGTGGACCGGACTCACCTGAGGGAGCTTTAAGGTGGACCGGACTCACCTGAAGGAGCTTTAAGGTGGACCGGACTCACCTGAAGGAGCTTTAAGGTGGACCGGACCCCCTGAAGGAGCTTTAAGGTGGACCGGACTCACCTGAAGGAGCTTTAAGGTGGACCGGACCCCCTGAAGGAGCTTTAAGGTGGACCGGACTCACCTGAGGGAGCTTTAAGGTGGACCAGACTCACCTGAGGGAGCTTTAAGGTGGACCGGACTCACCTGAAGGAGCTTTAAGGTGGACCGGACTCACCTGAGGGAGCTTTAAGGTGGACCGGACTCACCTGAAGGAGCTTTAAGGTGGACCGGACTCACCTGAGGGAGCTTTAAGGTGGACCGGACCCACCTGAGGGAGCTTTAAGGTGGACTGGACTCACCTGAAGGAGCTCTGAGGCCTCATTATTCAGTTTTGCTGTTCATGAGAGGAGACGTGGTCGGTCCCACCCCCCAGGACTCAAACTCACCCCTGTGGAGACAGCTTGTCCAGCCAGCCGCTGATGATGGGCGGGGCTCTCTCGCTCAGGGAGGTGTAGCTGGCGTAGGGGGAGATGGTGAGGTCCTCGTCTGCCTCGGGGGCGAAGGTGTGGGCGGGCAGGGAGAGGTAGCGGACAGGGGGTGGAGGTTCTCCGACCGTGCTGTAGCCCTGAGAGTCTCCTGAGTGAAGAGCCTGAGACAAACGCCTGGTCCAGGAGAACTTCTGGTTCCTGGAGGTCCAACAGAACTTCGTTAACTCGGACGCCGATCTTTCAAACTAAAAATCAGGTCCCTCACTTTTGTTTACTTCCTGTATTAACGTTCAGATTCAGGTCGTTTTAAAAACACGTATAAAAAGATTTTATTCTTCCTCGTTTCATTTTTGTAGTTTTCGTTCACTCGTCTGATCTCTGTCTGATGTGGTCATCTTACCCATGATCCTCTGCAGGTTTCTCCTCTCCTTTCCTGGCGTTTCTTTCCTCCAGTTTTCCTCTTTCACTCTGCAGGATAAAAACACCGTTACAGCGCCGTAACATCACAAGTTTAATCCCAATAACCGCTTAAATAAATGAAAGTAGGAGGGACCGTTTAGGAGCTGATCTCTGTCCAACAGCAGGTGTCTTTTTAAAATCATTTCCAATACTAACATTATCGTTATCAATAGATTTATTATGGATATGCTTCAGTCTCTTTAGGTTACCGATCAGATAATTATTGACACTTTCTATCTGATCTGTGACTGTCTTCACCAGGAACTCTTAACCCATCAGAAGTAGCTCATCCTTCAAAATAAAAGCACAGACTGACCGTCTAGAAAATAAAGCGACCTGAAAATGTCTGAAAACGTTAAACGTGAGTCTGTGATCTGTGTTTCGCTCCGTCTTTATTCTGCTTCTCCTGAATCTGACCGATCGTGTCCGTCTTAAATATCACAATAATCCGGGCGGAAACTGGGATCATGGGTCAGATCGGGTCTTTACCTCCACGATGAGCGGGTTCCTCCTGGTTTGGAAAACAGTTTCACAGTACGGGCTGATCTCCTCCTCGGGGTCGTCTGTGGACGCTGTTGGACAGAAAACGACTTCATAAGAACCAGGAGCAGTAATATAAAAATAATAATAATAATAATAATAATAATGATAATAATAATAATAATAATAATAATAATAATAATAATAATAATAATGATAATAATAATAATAATAATAATAATAATGATAATGATAATAATAATAATAATAATAATAATAATAATAATAATAATAATAATAATAATATTTCCATGAAGACAGCAGCAGACAGGTTAACATGCAGCTGTAAAGAGTCTTCAGGAGGAGCTCTGAGTGAAGATCATGACTCTACAAACTCACAGTGTTACTGTTAAAGTCCCGGTTGATGATTGTAGAGATTAGTAATTATTATGAACCTCGTTTCCATGGCGATCATGGTCCGATAGTTCGATCTCCACAAAGAGAAAAAAGATCGGAAAAAATCCGTTCACCCTATCAGGTGCAGGGCTGCAAAAACATCGACCAATAGGAGCCAACTGTCCCAGACAGCTCCTATTGGTCAATCTTCTGCTCCACCAATCACCTTGCTGTATTGGACACACCCCTCTCCCGTAGTTCCGACTCGTCCCCTCCCACTCTCCCGACTCGTCCTCGGAGCTCTGAGCGGGTAAAAGTAGCAGCTTAGCTACAGGAGCTGTGATGGAGAAGGACGCAAAATAAACACTTCTGCTCGCCACACCGCCAAAACGCAAACCGACAGAAGAAAGGGGCGGAGTCAGAGAGGACATGTGACCAAGCGAGGAATCAAACGTGAAAAAAAAAGCTAGCAAGTGCTTCTCAGATCGTCGACCGTGACTTTAACACTCAAACTGAGGAACTGTGAGGACTCCGAGGACAGCAGGAAGTCCATCAGAACTTCTCAGAACCGTCTGAAGTTCTTCAGACTAACAGCCGGTCTTTGGGTCCAGAAACAGCAGAAGAACTGACCTCGAGCTGATCCGGAGGAGTTGTTACTCAGGGTGCTGCCGCTGAAAAACAAAGAGAGAGAGGAGGTTCAGAGGGAGGAGGAGGTTCAGAGAGAGGAGGTTCAGAGAGAGAGGAGGTTCAGAGAGAGAGAGAGAGGAGGTTCAGAGAGAGAGAGGAGGTTCAGAGAGAGAGGAGGTTCACAAAGAGAGAGAGAGAGGAGGTTCAGAGAGAGAGGAGGTTCAGAGAGAGAGAGGAGGTTCTGAGAGAGAGAGGAGGTTCAGAGAGAGAGGAGGTTCACAAAGAGAGAGAGAGGAGGTTCAGAGAGAGAGGAGGTTCAGAGAGAGAGAGGAGGTTCTGAGAGAGAGAGGAGGTTCAGAGAGAGAGGAGGTTCACAAAGAGAGAGAGAGAGGAGGTTCAGAGAGAGAGGAGGAGGTTCAGAGAGAGAGAGGAGGTTCTGAGAGAGAGGAGGTTCAGAGAGAGAGAGGAGGTTCAGAGAGAGACGAGGAGGTTCAGAGAGAGAGGAGGTTCAGAGAGACGAGGAGGTTCAGAGAGAGGAGGTTCAGAGAGAGAGGAGGTTCAGAGAGAGAGGAGGTTCAGAGAGAGGAGGTTCACAGAGAGGAGGTTCAGAGAGAGAGAGGAGGTTCAGAGAGAGGAGGTTCAGAGAGAGAGAGGAGGTTCAGAGAGAGAGAGGAGGTTCAGAGAGAGACGAGGAGGTTCAGAGAGAGAGAGAGAGGAGGTTCAGAGAGAGACGAGGAGGTTCAGAGAGAGAGGAGGTTCAGAGAGACGAGGAGGTTCAGAGAGAGAGAGAGAGGAGGTTCACAGAGAGAGAGGAGGTTCACAGAGAGAGGAGGTTCAGAGAGACGAGGAGGTTCACAGAGATGAGGAGGTTCAGAGAGAGAGAGAGGAGGTTCAGAGAGACGAGGAGGTTCACAGAGATGAGGAGGTTCAGAGAGAGAGAGGAGGTTCAGAGAGAGAGGAGGTTCAGAGAGAGAGAGAGGAGGTTCAGAGAGAGAGGAGGTTCAGAGAGACGAGGAGGTTCAGAGAGAGAGGAGGTTCAGAGAGAGAGGAGGTTCAGAGAGAGAGAGAGGAGGTTCAGAGAGAGAGGAGGTTCAGAGAGAGAGAGGAGGTTCAGAGAGAGAGGAGGAGGTTCACAGAGAGAGAGAGAGGAGGTTCAGAGAGACGAGGAGGTTCAGAGAGAGAGAGGAGGTTCAGAGAGAGAGGAGGTTCAGAGAGACGAGGAGGTTCAGAGAGAGAGAGGAGGTTCAGAGAGAGAGAGGAGGTTCAGAGAGACGAGGAGGTTCAGAGAGAGAGGAGGTTCAGAGAGAGAGGAGGTTCAGAGAGAGAGGAGGTTCACAAAGAGAGAGAGAGAGGAGGTTCAGAGAGAGGAGGAGGTTCACAGAGAGAGAGGAGGTTCACAGAGAGAGGAGGAGGTTCAGAGAGAGAGGAGGTTCAGAGAGAGAGAGGAGGTTCAGAGAGACGAGGAGGTTCAGAGAGAGAGAGGAGGTTCAGAGAGAGGAGGTTCACAGAGAGAGAGGAGGTTCACAGTGAGAGGAGGTTCACAGAGAGAGGAGGTTCAGAGAGAGAGGAGGTTCAGAGAGACGAGGAGGTTCAGAGAGAGAGAGAGGAGGTTCAGAGAGAGAGGAGGTTCAGAGAGAGAGGAGGTTCAGAGAGAGAGGAGGTTCAGAGAGACGAGGAGGTTCAGAGAGAGAGAGAGGAGGTTCACAGAGAGAGAGAGGAGGAGGTTCAGAGAGAGAGAGAGGAGGTTCAGAGAGACGAGGAGGAGGTTCACAGAGAGAGAGGAGGTTCAGAGAGAGAGAGGAGGTTCAGAGAGAGAGAGGAGGTTCAGAGAGAGAGAGGAGGTTCAGAGAGAGAGGAGGAGGTTCAGAGAGAGAGGAGGTTCAGAGAGAGAGAGGAGGTTCAGAGAGACGAGGAGGTTCAGAGAGAGAGGAGGTTCAGAGAGACGAGGAGGTTCAGAGAGAGAGGGAGGTTCAGAGAGAGAGAGAGGAGGTTCAGAGAGAGGAGGTTCAGAGAGAGAGGAGGTTCAGAGAGAGAGAGAGAGGAGGTTCAGAGAGAGAGGAGGTTCAGAGAGAGAGGAGGTTCAGAGAGAGAGAGAGAGAGAGAGAGAGAGAGGAGGTTCAGAGGGAGAGGAGGTTCAGAGAGAGAGAGAGGAGGTTCAGAGAGAGAGGAGGAGGTTCAGAGAGACGAGGAGGTTCAGAGATAGAGGACGTTCAGAGATAGAGGAGGTTCAGAGAGAGAGAGAGATAGAGGAGGTTCAGAGAGAGAGAGAGGAGGTTCAGAGAGACGAGGAGGTTCAGAGAGAGAGGAGGTTCAGAGAGACGAGGAGGTTCACAGAGAGAGAGAGGAGGTTCAGAGATAGAGAGAGGAGGTTCAGAGAGAGGAGGTTCAGAGAGAGAGGAGGTTCACAGAGAGAGAGAGGAGGTTCAGAGAGAGAGGAGGTTCACAGAGAGAGAGAGGAGGTTCAGAGAGAGGAGGTTCAGAGAGAGAGGAGGTTCACAGAGAGAGAGAGGAGGTTCAGAGAGAGAGAGAGGAGGTTCAGAGAGAGAGGAGGTTCACAGAGAGAGAGAGGAGGTTCAGAGAGAGAGAGGAGGTTCAGAGAGAGAGGAGGTTCAGAGAGAGGAGGTTCAGAGAGAGAGAGGAGGTTCAGAGAGAGGAGGTTCAGAGAGACAAGGAGGTTCAGAGAGACGAGGAGGTTCAGAGAGAGAGGAGGTTCAGAGAGAGAGGAGGTTCAGAGAGAGAGAGAGGAGGTTCAGAGAGAGAGAGAGAGGAGGTTCAGAGAGAGGAGGAGGTTCACAGAGAGAGAGGAGGTTCAGAGAGAGAGAGGAGGTTCACAGAGAGAGAGAGGAGGTTCAGAGAGAGGAGGTTCAGAGAGAGAGGAGGTTCACAGAGAGAGGAGGTTCACAGAGAGAGGAGGTTCAGAGAGACGAGGAGGTTCAGAGAGAGAGGAGGTTCAGAGAGAGAGAGGAGGTTCAGAGAGAGAGAGGAGGTTCAGAGAGAGAGGAGGTTCAGAGAGAGAGAGAGGAGGTTCAGAAAGGAGAGGAGGTTCAGAGAGAGAGGAGGTTCAGAGAGAGAGGAGGAGGTTCAGAGAGAGAGGAGGTTCAGAGAGAGAGGAGGTTCAGAGAGAGGAGGAGGTTCAGAAAGGAGAGGAGGTTCAGAGAGAGAGAGAGAGGAGGTTCAGAGAGACGAGGAGGTTCAGAGAGAGAGGAGGTTCAGAGATAGACGAGGAGGTTCAGAGAGAGAGGAGGTTCAGAGAGAGAGGAGGTTCACAGAGAGAGGAGGTTCACAGAGAGAGGAGGTTCAGAGAGAGAGGAGGTTCAGAGAGAGGAGGTTCAGAGAGACGAGGAGGTTCAGAGAGAGAGGAGGTTCAGAGAGAGAGAGGAGGTTCAGAGAGAGGAGGTTCAGAGAGAGAGGAGGTTCAGAGAGACGAGGAGGTTCAGAGAGAGAGGAGGTTCAGAGAGAGAGGAGGTTCAGAGAGAGAGAGAGAGGAGGTTCAGAGATAGAGGAGGTTCAGAGAGAGAGGAGGTTCAGAGAGAGAGGAGGTTCAGAGAGAGAGAGAGGAGGTTCAGAGAGAGGAGGAGGTTCAGAGAGAGGAGGTTCAGAGAGAGAGAGAGAGGAGGTTCAGAGAGACGAGGAGGTTCAGAGAGAGAGGAGGTTCAGAGATAGACGAGGAGGTTCAGAGAGAGAGGAGGTTCAGAGAGAGAGGAGGTTCACAGAGAGAGGAGGTTCACAGAGAGAGGAGGTTCAGAGAGAGAGGAGGTTCAGAGAGAGAGGAGGTTCAGAGAGAGGAGGTTCAGAGAGAGAGGAGGTTCAGAGAGACGAGGAGGTTCAGAGAGAGAGGAGGTTCAGAGAGAGAGGAGGTTCAGAGAGAGAGAGAGAGGAGGTTCAGAGAGAGAGGAGGTTCAGAGAGAGAGGAGGTTCAGAGAGAGAGAGGAGGTTCAGAGAGAGAGAGAGGAGGTTCTGAGAGAGAGGAGGTTCAGAGAGAGGAGGTTCAGAGAGAGAGGAGGTTCAGAGATAGACGAGGAGGTTCAGAGAGAGAGGAGGTTCAGAGAGAGAGGAGGTTCAGAGATAGACGAGGAGGTTCAGAGAGAGAGGAGGTTCAGAGAGAGAGGAGGTTCAGAGAGAGAGAGAGAGGAGGTTCAGAGATAGAGGAGGTTCAGAGATAGAGGAGGTTCAGAGAGAGAGGAGGTTCAGAGAGAGAGAGGAGGTTCAGAGAGAGAGAGGAGGTTCAGAGAGAGAGAGAGGAGGTTCTGAGAGGAGGAGGTTCAGAGAGGAGGAGGTGAAAAGGTGTCCCTCAGCAGATGAACTCCAGGACGTTTAGATCTGGACCCTCTGAAGGACCTCCAGCTGTAGACCCACCTGTTCCTCTCCGGGTTCCGCTCAGGTGTGTGTCTGGGTGGAGTTGGAGGAGCGCTCTGCTGGATGCAGTAACTCCTCCCTCCAGCGGGGGCAGTAGAAGCAGGTAAGGTGCCCCAGTAGATCTCATTAGAGACCATCTCCATCCCGGCTCCTCGGGGGGAACCAGACGAGGATCCAGAGAGCCGGCTGCTGGCAGGGGCGGAGCAGGGTCAGGTTCCGGTGGGACAGAAGTGAAGAACGGGTGCGGTCCGGCGGCGGTTGAAGACAGTTCTGGGTTTGGGGAACAGGAGGTAACAACCCTCCGGCGTCGGACAGAGACAAACTGCGGCTCGGTTTCCTCCTCTCCTGGCCCGGTCGGACCGGTGTGTTCAGGTCATCGTGGAGGTCAGAGGTCAACCTGTGACCAGGACCAGCGGGGTCTCCTGAGGTTAGACCCTCTAAGACAGTCAAACAGATGGACTCCTGAGAGAGTCTCCTGGGCAGGGGCGGAGCAGGGTCAGGGGTGGGACAGAAGTGGACGGGTGCGGTCCGGCGGCGGTTGAAGACAGTTCTGGGTTTGGGGACGGGCTTCATGACGGGTCGAGCGCTGTCGGCGTTGGTCAGCATGGCGTTGAGGTTTGGGGCCGAACTGTTCCTGAACGCCTCAAAGTTAACGGGTCCTGACTGACGGAGCGCCGCTGCGCTGTGACCCCGCCCTGAGGGGGAGGAGTCAGACACAGACTGACAGCGGTCACGTGGGAGATCCGCCCTCTGATTGGCTCTCTGAGCCTCTGTCCTCTGAATGTAACCCACCAATCGGAGGATCCTCTTCCTGTGTCCTGTGGCGGTTATTCCCAGGCTGACCAGGGCGTCATGGTCCAGGTGGGTGAAGTCTCTGGCCAATAGGAGACCAGCTTTACAGAAGCTGTCCAGGTACCTGCCGGGAGAGACACAGAGAGTCACACCTGGACGCTCAGCAGGTCAGAGGTCAGAGGTCAGAGGTGTTCTGATGATGTCTGTGGACTAACGCTGCGTTCGAGTTTCCTCGGAAATCAGAAGTCGGAGCTGAAAATGACGTCACACCTGAGTTTACAACGTTTCAGTGACCAAGTCGGAGAAAAACAAAAACAAGACGGCTACGAAAGTTATTTTAGCGCTTGACTTGTCCGAGTGCTAAAGTAACTAACGTAGACGGAGGGCGTCATTTTCAGCTCGGACTTTCATGGTGACTCGAACGCAGCATAAACCAACACTGAGTCAGAGAACAGACGCCGACTCTTTTCAGGAGAGACGGGGGTGTCACCTTCCTCTCAGCTCCACTTTAACGTTCATCATCAGATCAGAGAAGAGAGTTAAAATCCACTCACTCTGTGAGACCGGCGGCTGATAAACTCTTTCTAACCCTTCAGAGTTTTAGTCGTCACTGAAATGTTATTTCTGTTTGTTAGCCGACAAGGAGGCTGCCATCTTTGTTTTAGTCTGTTGACCAATCAGAGACGAGTAAGACGGATGTGTCGATCTGCTCTGAGTGTAGAAATATAAACGATAGAACAGACTTACATGAAATTTTCGTATTTCAGGGTTCGACTCTAACTTTGTTCTCCTAAATTAAAAAAGTAAGGAGCACAAAGAACTTAAGGGGATCAATGAAAACTGATCAATAATGTTTGTCTTATTGATCGACCTTAGTGCTATTATTAGAAATCAATTTGAGGTCTTTTGGTCACATGACAGTGAAGCTATTGAAGGAAAACAGCCTTTTCTGAGAACATCAACCGGTAATTTATTGACGGTCCCTTATTCAACACCGACGTTGACAGTGAGGGTGTCGAGTAGATTTAGCCGCGCTGCTGTTGTTATTCCCGGTTATGGAGAGAGAGAAGACACCGGTAGATCCTCAGAGAATGTCCGTCAGATATCCAACCTGAAACTAACTTCACCGCCGTATTTACAGGAAAATATATCCAACCTGAAACTAACTTCACCGCCGTATTTACAGGAAAATATATCCAACCTGAAACTAACTTCACCGCCGTATTTACAGGAAAATATATCCAACCTGAAACTAACTTCACCGCCGTATTTACAGGAAAATATATCCAACCTAAAACTAACTTCACCGCCGTATTTACAGGAAAATATATCCAACCTAAAACTAACTTCACCGCCGTATTTACAGGAAAATATATCCAACCTAAAACTAACTTCACCGCCGTATTTACAGGAAAATATATCCAACCTAAAACTAACTTCACCGCCGTATTTACAGGAGAATATATCCAACCTGAAACTAACTTCACCGCCGTATTTACAGGAAAATATATCCAACCTGAAACTAACTTCACCGCCGTATTTACAGGAAAATATATCCAACCTGAAACTAACTTCACCGCCGTATTTACAGGGAAATATATCCAACCTAAAACTAACTTCACCGCCGTATTTACAGGAAAATATATCCAACCTGAAACTAACTTCACCGCCGTATTTACAGGAAAATATATCCAACCTGAAACTAACTTCACCGCCGTATTTACAGGGAAATATATCCAACCTAAAACTAACTTCACCGCCGTATTTACAGGAAAATATATCCAACCTAAAACTAACTTCACCGCCGTATTTACAGGAAAATATATCCAACCTAAAACTAACTTCACCGCCGTATTTACAGGAAAATATATCCAACCTTAAACTAACTTCACTGCAGTGTAGATTTAGCCGCGCTGCTGTTGTTATTCCCGGTTATGGAGAGTGAGAAGACTGCCCTCTCACTCTGTATTTAGAAAACTCACATCAGTCCGTCTGTGATCTTTCTGACTCTTTTACACACGATAAAATTCGTCAAATTTAAATAATCTCATTCCTTCGTAAACTTCTACGGTTTAATCCGATCAGTCGACTTTTCAGGATCTGTTCAAAAACAACGACGTGTTTCTATATGGGGGTGTATCCGGTGACCTCTGACCTCTCCAGGTGTATCACTGATAGAAGCTTGTCAACCGGCGTGCTTCCATCCAGCGTTGCCATGACGACCAACATGGAGTCCCGCTCTGACTCCGCCCCGTTCAGGAAACACGGCGGCCATCACTGACCTACAGCGGGGACGGAGGACGGCCGTCCATCTGCAGGAGACGAGGACAGACGTGCGCGCACACACACACACACACACACACACACACACACACACAGACACACACACACACAGTTAGGGTTTATAAGATTTTATCACACTGACATAACGAGTCTTTATCAGCAGCAGAGTCTGTTTTTACTGCACTCAGATGGCATCACTGTGACCTTTGACCCCAGTAAAGGTCACCCCCCCCAAGCCTGCCTCAGACTCAGAACAAAACATGATGTCATCAGGCAGAGACAGCGGCGGGATTGTTTCACAGCGTCTACATCAGGATGACCTCTGACCTCTGTACACACAGAGCCGGAGGTTATGGGGGGGGGTGTCAGTATGAACAGGGGGCGGTCTTTAGCAGAACACCAAGAGAGAGATCAGCTGACCCTCACTCAGACAGAGAACACACCTCGGGGTGTTTCCTGTCATGTGGCGAGTGTTTTTAAAATCTGAGGAAACGCAGAGGAGATCTTCTGACCACATGACCTCAGAACATCCAAGAGCATCAGAGCGCCATCACCTTCTGGACCAAGAGGAGGTCCAGCCTCAGAAGAAACTCTCAGTGTGTTTACAGTCTCAGTTTAATCGGACTATCACCTCATAATTCTTCTCTCCTCGTCCTCGTTTACATGCAGCTGAGAAAATTGAATTATTGACGTGAACGTGTCCTCCTCCCCAACACTAGGGGGCAATCTCCATACGGACACTAAAACCTGCTGACTCCTGATTGGTCGATAACTTTCAGATTGCGAGACTCATAAATAAGGCGACGTTCACTCTGCAGGTTCTGATGCACAATTCAGATTTTTTGTTAAATCCGATCTTTTAGTGCGGTCGTTCACGTTACAACGACGACGACGATCATCTAATGTGAACAGAATGTGTCCGTGAAGTGACCTGCCTAAATTTCTCTCTGCGTCTGTTTGTGTTGTTGAACAATGGTGACGTTTGTCTCATATTGATGACGTAAAGGTCGGATGAACTCGACCTGAGCGTCACACTGCAGTCACATCAGATACATATCAGATTTATATCCACATACAGAAGAGGGTCGGATCAGAACCAATCAGAACTGACCTGTTCACACTTAGATGACAAAATCAGATATGAGTCACAGATGGTTAAAACATCAGAACCTGCAGTCTGAACGTAGACTAAGATGAGTCAGAGCCGGCCCAAGGCATAAGTGAACTAAGTACCTGCTCAGGGCTATGCAGCCAGTAGGGGGCCCCCAAGAGCAATCAAAAAAAAAAATTATATTTTGATTTCTTTCATGTATGAGTGATGCTTTCTGTCTGATCAAATATAGATTATTGTAAAAATAACGTAAAAACATTTTAGTGCTGCTGCTGATGTAGGTCTATGATTCTTCTGCTGATATGTCAAAGCTCCGCCCACCATGATGTTCCTCCTGCTGTGAAATGGTCACTGAGCATCTAAAGAGCAGGTAACAATGTCGCGATAAAGGAGATATCCTTCAGGAGCCGAGAAAAGAAAGAGGAAGAGGAGGAAAAAACGCCAAAATAAAGGTCTGTTTGCGTGTCAGGGAAGGTTAATCAAAGAGATTTGTGAAGGTGTGTGAATGATCAACAATCAATAATAGAGGGCCCCAAAACCACATTTTGCTAAAGGGCCCCATTGAGACAGAGGAGGACTAAATCGTCCTGGTTTGAGTTCACAGGAGGGTCTGTGAGGTCCTGGTTGGGTTCACTGAGTCATCTTCGTTTGAAGGAGAAAATAATCATCATTTTAAAATAAAGAGTCAAAGTTCATGAAGTCACGAGTTACACCCTGAGTTTTGTCTGCAGGTTTCCTCTCTGCAGCAGGTCAGCAGGAGTTAAACGCTGCCTGAGAGGCAAAACTCAGGGTTAAACTCTCACAGCCCTCCTCCAGGTTTGAGTTTAACAAAGATTTCAGTGAGGACACACACACTGATACTGAGCTGTGAGGAAGCCCCCACCCACACACAACTGCAAACTGACACACACAACTACACACTGACACACACACTGACACACACACACACAAACCTCCACTAAGGAAACTCACTGTGTGTCCTTGTTCACAGGAAACACACCAACATACTTCAAATACCAGCTACACCTTTTTAACAACAGACACACACTGAACAAAGAAGACCACTGCACACACACACACACACACACACACACACACACACACACACACACACACACACACAGGATACAGGGAGTGCCTGCAGCAGAGGCGAGGGGTGTAGCCTGGAGCTGAGGGGTGGGGGTCTTTCAAAGAGGAAAACTGTGTGTGTGTGTGTGTGTGTGTGTGTGTGTGTGTGTGTGTGTGTGTGTGTGTGTGTGTGTGTGTGTGTGTGTGTTTTAGGACACAGCCTCGAGAGGACACTAAAGGAACTGCAGTTTTTGGGACTCTCTGTGTTGGTTTGGGACAGGCTTAGTCTGATAATCATTCAAACTGATCAGTTATTGATCAGATATTGATGTATTGATGAACTGTTTCAGATCTGTTTAAGAGTCAATGATCACATTCGATCAGACGTTCACGCTCTGAATCAGAGAGAGAAAATAAACTCTGCAGACACCAAACTGACACCGAATTAAACCAGAGAGTAAAAATAACTGCTGTACACACACAAACACACACACACACACACACACACACACACACACACACACACACAAAGGTCAGCAGTGTCCAGTGTGAAGACAAAGGAGGAGGAGGACGTGAGTCACAGCAGCTTCCTCCTCTCGTCGACCTTTTTCCTCCTCCAGAGTCCAGCTGCTCCAAAACCTGAAAACATGAAAACCTGCTGCTGATCTCAGACCAGATCACCTGGATTAATGAAGGTCCACACCTGAACCCTTAATCCAGACCCTTAATCCAGACCTCACACCTACAGATGTCTCTAAACCAAAGATGAAGTATCTGGGAGCTACACTTTAAAAATGACTCAGAGAGACACGGTAAAGTCAGGACCATCAGTTTAGGAGGACACACAGCAGAGGACACTTCTGAGGACACAGCAGAGGACACTTCTGAGGACACATCAGAGGACACGTCTAAGGACACTTCCACAAACCGCAGTGTGCAAACACAGCTACCATCACCTTGACGGCTGTTCCAGTGTGTCATGTGACTGTAAACATAAACGCTAATCATTATGACGATTCATTGATTCATTGATCAGATTATAATAATCAGATTATAATTCATTAATCAGATTATAATAATTGGATTATAATTCACTTATCAGATAATTATTTACTAATCAGGTGATTATTCATCATTCAGATTATAATTTATTAATCATGTTATATTTCATTCATCAGATTATAAAAATCAGATTATAATTCATTAATTAGATAATAATAATTAGATTATAACTTATTAATCAGATTATAATAACCAGATTATAATTCATTAATCAGATTATTGTAATCGGATTATAATTCATAAATCAGATTATAATAATCAAATTATAATTCATTAATCAGATTATTGTAATCAGATTATAATGATCAGATTATAATAATCAAATTATAATTCATTAATCAGATTATAATAATCAGATTATCATTCATTAATCAGATTATAATAATCGGATTATAATCCATTAATCAGATTATAATAATCGGATTATAATCCATTAATCAGATTATAATAATCAAATTATAATTCATTATTCAGATTATAATAATCGGATTATAATAATCAAATTATAATTCATTAATCAGATTATAATAATCAGATTACAATAATCAGATTATAATTCATAAATCAGATTATAATAATCGGATTATAATTCATTAATCAGATTATTTACACAGGGCGGTGGACTGATGTTAGCGTTTTAAAGGTTGATACTAACACAGATATATTCAGAGCAGATCAGCTGACGGCCGTATCATTGTTGTCGTTGTTGTTGTCGTTGTTGTTGTTTTTTGTGACTGACTCTCTGAGCTGATCTTCTCTCCTTTAGGATGTGAACTATGGACCACCACTGAAGAGGAACCCTGGAGAGTCTGCAGACCTCCTCCCTGAGTCCAGATAAAACCTGAACCAATCAGAACAGGGCGCTGAACTAACGGGACACCCACACCCACAGAGCGCAGACTTCACCCAGAACAACCACAGGACAGAGAGCGTGGAGCTCTGCTGCTTCATGTTTATCACAGGGATTCCCACAGACGTGTTCTCAGAGCTGAAGTGAAAGAGCAGAAGTGAAGATGAACCAGCAGACGAGGAAGTCAGCTGTGTTTAAAACAGAAGGTTAGTCACTGTGATCAGTCAGAGAGCGTCCAACATGAGTCAGAGACCAGACCTCATCCAGAACTTCACCTTCTCTATGGGTCACTTCACAGAAACTGAACCTGAAGTCCTCTATCAGGCCAGACTGAGACCACATCTGACTGTCAGGCTCCAGAACCTGGTCTGCTGGGTTCACTTCGGTCTACAGAGGACTCAGGATGAGGACCATGAACCTGGATCGACTTTTTTAAACTAAATTCACCACAGCTGAAATTCAATCATTTATTCAGACACTGTATTAACAAATACAGTCAGGACTTGTATAATAACACACACACACACACACACACACACACACACACACACACACACACACACACACACACACACACTTCTCCCTGTTTTGTGGTTATAATCAGCCCTGTGGATCTGCAGCAGAACAAAAACACAGGATACAGCTGTCCTTCAAACTGCTGTGGAGGAAACACACACACACACACACACACACACACACACACACACACACACACACACACACACACTCTCCTTTGGGATGTCTCTCTGCTAAAGTTCAAAAATACCTGGATCACTTCTCTGTATTTCTCCCTGATGATCTCCTCCTTCAAACTTCAGGATCTCACTGACATGAACCTTCAGAGTCGTCTATCTTCTCTGAAATCATCGTCTGATCGACTCTGTCTGACCAGAATCAGCTGTTCACTCGCTCTCCTCACCAGGATCCATTCATAAAAACTCCTCAGATCAGACCTCTGAGTGTTTCTGTCCCTCAGAGAAGATCAGAGTTTTTCAGAGACAGACATTCAGATGGACACACTCTGAAGATCATGTGAGGATGATGGTAAACCAAACGTGAGGACAGCGCGTGTGTTTGTGGTTCAGACTTGATTTAAAGGGATATTCCGGTGTTAAATTAGTTATTAGGAAACTCTGAATGAGACGTTTCTGCGATGAAGACAAAGATCAGCTGCAGGTGGTTTCTGCAGAGACGTCTAAAGTCACCGTCTCCTGGATCACAGGACAAAGATCTTCATCCTCCAAGTCCAACACCATCAGTCTGGTGATCATCAGCTCTCTAAGACCAGAACCTGCGGCAGAAAAGTCCGGTCCAGTCCAGGGACAGCAGTGATCCTGGTGGATTTGTGATGTCTGCAGATGAGTCTTCAGGTCTGAGACAGACGCTCAGCAGCAGCTTCAGCGTCTTCGCAGCTTCCTGTTTACGAGGTTTAAGGACATAGATCTATGAGTGTAGAAGTTTGAGACGACAGGAACAGCGTCTGTGAGTTCCTGGACCTCCTGGTCTTGGTGACGTCAGGATTGGATGTCCTCAGGAACACGGAGGTCTGAAGGGTCACAGCTGAGGTTCAGGAACAAAGACCAGAGCTAAGCCCCGCCCACTTCTCCCTGAACACCAACACACCCTTTCCTCTCCTCCTCCACCCTTCCCTGTGGAGGCCTCTCCCTCTCAGCTCCATCTTCATCCTCCTCTTCTTCTACGTTTTTTATAAGCTTTAAATTTGACCAATACTGTTATCAATACAGTCCTTTATCAACTCATTAATCAATATTGTAAATATTGATCAGTGAACTCGGCTCCTCTCTGTGTCGACAAACCCTCCAATAATCAGATCAATAATCATCAAATATGGACGACAGCAGGTTCACAACATCTACTCATCAGCTGATCTTCAGCTCCTCCAACAGGAAGTTAGGAAGGTGGGAGATGATTGGATAAGAGAGCTGTCAATCAAAAACACAAACGCCAGCACACACACACACACACACACACACACACAACTCTCTGTGAGCGGCAGAGTCTCCTGGGGGGGGGGGGGTGACCTTCACTGAGGAGAGAGAGGAGGAGGAGGATAGGTGAGGAAGGAGGAGAGGAGGAGGAGAGAGGAGGAGAGAGGAGGAGAGAGGAGGATGGGTGAGGAAGGAGGAGAGGAGGAGGAGAGAGGAGGTAAAAACTCTGTAAAGATAAAAAAAAAAAAGAGAGAAAGTAAAAGTTTAAAAAAGTGACGAAAAGAGAGAAAGTGGAGCGAGAGTAAAAGAGGGGGAGGAGAGAGAGAGAGAGAGAGGGGGTGGGCGATCGAGCAGTATAATAACAGTGGGGCTCTATTGTGATGAACAGAGGCCTGATTGTTCAGAGCTGTGACTGGAACCACACACTGAGCCTCACTGGGAACACTGGGAACGCTGGAGGTTACAGTCGCCGCTGCAGCATGTGAGGAGACGCCAAAACCTCAGGAGGAGACATGTCCACGGACGGCGTGCTGCATTCAAGCGCCATAACGTCTAAAAACATGATGTCTTTGTGCTGCGTTCAGGAACAAAAGTCTGCAGACTGCTCCTTTAAAACCCGCAGACTGTCTCAGAGTGTGTGTGTGTGTGTGTGTGCGTGTGTGTGTGTGTGTGTGAGACCTTCTCAGCTGATCTTAAAAATACGAAATCGAAAAGAAGTCGTAAAAACAGGCGGTTACATCACACCCAAGTTTCTCAAGAGGAAGACGTTTGGGTCCAACTTCCTGTTACTGTACAGGAAAAACACACACACACACACACTCACACACACTCACACACACACAGACACAAACACAGGATGGACTGTGTGTGTGTGTGTGTGTGTGATGTAATCAGCTGATGTTGAATGGATGTGAAAAACAATATAAACACTGTTTCTGCTCCGAGTCGGAGATTTTTCACACCGTCCGACCTTACGCCAGTGACGTCATCAGTGATGTCACCGCAGGCCAAGAGGAAGTACAGTTAGTCACACGGACGCATGAGCAGCTTCAGGAAGACGGACAGAACCAGAGGAGCTCTGCCGAGCGGCACCAGCAGGTCCGAAACTCTGACAGCAGTCTGTGGAGGTCGAAGCTCCGCTCAGTGAGAGACGACGCTCCGGATTTTTCTGGACTGACAGACTCAATCAGACTCAAATGAACGCCGTCTAAACCTGCCGCCGCCACCGCCGCGTCTCATCGTTTCACTGAGTCATTGATAATGAGGTTCACCTGAAGACCAGACTTATTCAGCGTCCATGAGGACTAGAGAAGAACAATCAGAGCTCAAACTCAGACCTTCAGACCTCCTGATGGTGAAAACTATCAAACACCAACTTTTTAATCACACAATCATGTTTTCTAAAAATAAACGTAGTCGGTCTGAGTCCAGGTCTGAGTCCTGGTCTGAGTCCTGGTCTGAGTCCAGGTCTGAGTCCAGGTCTCAGCCCCACCAGTCTCAGACTGAGACCTACGGGTCCCTAACTCGGCTCTGTGGGTCCAGAAACAAACTGAACACAACTCACGGTCAATCAAGGACAGAAACCAGAGACGCACCAGAACATCTTCATCATCATCATCATCATCTTCATCTTTATTTTTTTATTATTATTATTATTATTATTATTATTATTATTATTATCATTTATTATTATTATTATTATTATCATTTATTATTATTATTATTATTATTATCATTTATTATTATTATTATTATTATTATTATTATTATTATTATCATTTATTATTATTATTATTATCATTTATTATTATTATTATTATTATTATTATTATTATTATTATCATTTATTATTATTATTATTATTATCATTTATTATTATTATTATCATTTATTATTATTATTATTATCATTTATTATTATTATTATTATTATTATTATTATTATTATTATTATTATTTATTATTATTATTATTATCATTTATTATTATTATTATCATTATTATTAATAACTTTTTTTTTTGCACTTTTAAAATCTGGTGTTTACAAAGTTCTTTGACAAACAGTCCTACAGCACAGAACATCAGCACATGGAGATAAAAACAGAGGAGGACGAGGAGGAGGAGGAGAAGAGGAGGAGGAGGATAAAATAAGGAGCAGATTTCCTCCTCCTCTCCTCCTCCTCTTCAGGGTTAATGGGATTTATTGTGAAGTTTCTAACAGGAAGTGGAGTTTCCTCTCCACAGGATGTTTGTGTTGCCTGTGAACGCCACGCCTGCTGCTCCCACAGCTCTGAGGTGAAGCGCCGGGACTCTTCATCACCGCCATCATCATCATCATCTTCATCATCTTCATCATGGTCAGCCCTCAGCGCTCTGTCACAGCTGGATCTGACCCGTTTACACCAGTTTCAAATGATTCAAACCAGGACCAGAACCAGAGAAGACCAGATCTAGACTGGCACTAATCCAGAACCTCACCTGAGAAAAAAAGACGAATATAATTCAGAACCAGGTTTGGTCCAGATCCACATCTGGTCTTGACTACTTGTAAACCAGTTCTTAACCATATTGAACCGGGTCCAAATCAGACGTAGATAAGTTAAAACCAGACCCAACTGGAACCAGACTGGATCTCAGGGTTCTACTTATCTAGACCACGTGTAAACCAGGTCCTCCTTAGGTCTAAACCAGGTCTAAACCACATGATGATCCGGTTTAAGACAGACCTGATCCAAACTATCACACCAGGTCTGAAACGGTTCTAAAAAGACCCAGAAACAGATCCAGAACCCAGATTACAAATCCTGAATCAGAGTTTCAATCCCAGACCTGAAATCCGGATCATCTAATCCCAGGATCAGAACCAACAACCTGTTCACACACACACACACACACACACACACACACAGACACACACACACACACACACACACGAACTCAAACACACACACACACAGTCCGGTCCAGTTTGCGCCAAAACCTCTCCATTGCGTCACTTAGTCGGACCCTGATACCGCTCAGAGACCCGCTCAGAGACCCGACCAGAACCCGAACACCCGGACCCCCACAGTCAGGACCCTGAGGACCCTGCAGGATGATCTGCTTCCTGCTGGTCTCTCTGACAGACTCTAGACCAGACGCCCTCCAACACTAAACCAGCAGAGTCTCACCTCTGATCCCGGTCTGGTTCCTGGTCTGATCCGCTCTGGTTCCTGGTCTGATAAAGTTCGGTACCCGCTCTGGTCTCTGGACTCTGCAGGTTCGGTCCCGGTAAATCCAGTCTGAGTCCGGAGCCGCTCACAGCTGCAGTCACTGGGAGTTCTGGGAGGAGAAACTCGGACCTGTGGTCAAGCTAGAAGAAAACCACTGATACAACTTCCGGCTGTACCTTTCAAATTAAAAGCCTCCTTGAGGATCGCTGTGGATAGAGTATTGATGTGTTTGTTTATGTCTGTAAATCCTCATTTCTGTGTTTTCTGGTAATTAAAGATAACCCTCTGTTTGAACTTTTATTTTTAAGGGTTAAATCTGAGAGTGTGGACCCCACTTCCGGTTTGTCTGATTATACATTAAAGTTTATTCAGGGTTTTTCCCGCCTTTTTAAACGGTCATCCTAACTTCCCTTCAGCCATTTTGTCAATAAATGTGAAAATATTATTTTAACTTTAGAAATATTACCGCAGTTTTAACGTTTAGCGGGTGTGAAGGAGCGGCGTCCTCACACACGCACACACGCACGCGCACACACACACACACACACTCTTCCCTCCCTCCAGTGTCTCTAATTACCCTCTAAACAGCTCCACTTTCACTTCTCTGTTGGATCATTGAGTAACTCAGGTTTCACACTCGGACCTCTATCAGTGAATTCAAACATTCACTCACACAGATATTCGTCCCTTCACTTACCTGCCGAAGGTGTGTCCGTTCCCGCCATCACACCGGATCATGTTACCAAATGAGGAAACAGAGCGCGTCATTTCCGGGTGTTAAATAGGTGGGTACGGAGGGTCAAAGTGGTCACATGACGCAAGAAAAATTAATTCTCTTGTTGTTTGTCATGAATCCCTAAAAATTAAAGCTCCACTGATTTGAGTAAAAACTAAAGTTAAAATGGTAAAAACTCACAGAAAAGGGTCTGAAGTTTAAACAGGTTTAAATTTAAATAAAATGTGTTTTTTTTTCTAAACTGGGAGGGGCTAAGGGGGTTAATAAGAAGTCTGCTTCAGTCTTCCTGTAAGTCTGGAGTTTGTTTTATGGAAACTGACAAACTGACGTTTTTTATTGCTGCTGTTTCTGTGTTTGTTTCTCGAGTTATCGTCGATCTCCTGCCTTGTTGGTATTTTCTTCTTTGCCTTGTATATTTTGTAAATAGTATTTGACCATTTTTTTGCACTTTTGTAAATATTTTTGCCCTGCACCCTGGAAGACCGGCTGTAAATAAATATCACCATCACTGTGTTTTCTGCTGCGCCTGTTTTTACTCTGTACTGTGATTGTTTGACTGTATTTATTCTGGACAACTTGGTTCCACCTCCAGCGGATGCTGTTGTGATTTCAGTATCATGGCCAAGCGACATGGACAGTTTAATCTGAGGGATTATGTAATATAATATAATATAATATGATATAACATAATATAATATGATATAATATAATAATTATCTTTATACACAGTTGGTTTCCCACCATGTTCACTGTCATCAGAGAAAAATATCTGTCCCCCACAATAAAATCCACCATCAACCCTGATTTTTGGTCTGCTGTTCTCCTCTACGGAAGCTCTGAGCAGACATGCTGGTGTGCATTAATGGAGATTTTGCAAGAGAACTTCGTGTTTGTGAATGAGGCTAAAAAAGTTGGCAATACTGATTATGAAGCTTTGAAATGATCCTGAACTGTCAGACTGACTCATATCAGTAACTGATAAACGTCAATAATCAATAAAACTTATAAAACAGAGTCAGTTTAACAGTCTGAGTGTGATCACTAAAATACAAACATGTTCCTGAGGTGGTTATGTTAACGATCGTTTATATGTTGGTCTGAAAAACTAAAGATCATTGACTTTAAACTGCAGACTGTGAAATACAAATTGAGCTTTTATTGTGAAAGGGAACAGGATATAGTAAAAGTCCCCCTCACTAACTTTTCTCTGTTCCTCTTTTTTTAGTGTTTGATTAATAATGTGTTGGATTATTTGAGGTCTCCTCCACAGACTGATCTGATGATCTGAAGCAGAGTTCAGGGATTAAAACCTGCTGCTGCTGCTGCTGAGCTGTTCAGATTACAGATTAAAACAGCTGCTGCCTCAAATTACACAAAACAAACCGGAGTTTCATTTAGTGAGAAACTGCAGGAGTTTCAGTCAGACAGACATGTTCATCAGGGAACCGTCATCTCATCATCTCATACTGCGGGAACAGAAACTACAGAGTACAGCTACTGTAAAAATACAGGTGAGAGATCCTCAGTACAGAGGAAAACCAGAGACTGAATATAAATATTTATATATATATATATATACATATATGTGTATATATATATATATATATATATATATACATATATGTGTATATATATATATATATACACATATATGTATATATATATATATACATATATGTGTATATATATATATATATATATATATATAGATATATATATAGATATACATATATATATAAAATATAAATATAAATATACATATATGTATATATATACATATATATATATATAAATATACATATATGTATATATACATATATGTATATATACATATATGTATATATACATATATATATTATATATATGTATATATATATATATATACATATATGTATATATATACATATATATATATATATACATATATATATATATATATATATGTATATATACAGTCTATGGTAAAAATAAATAAATAAATAAAACAGAGTCAATAGTACAGAGGTGTTTCATTGCTCATTACTAGCGTTACTAGGGAATGACGTTACACCCGAGTTGACGGCGGTCCAGTAAACAAGACGGAAAACTAAGATTGACGCCTACAGTTACCCGATGTTAGCTGTTGTTTACAATTGTCAGTTGTTGTCAGTTGTTGTCAGCGGTTGTAAATAAAGCATAATACAGTATTTTATTCTGAAAGATGCTGGTCAGTACGACATAAACCACTTATTTAATTTCACTAAAACAAAACAGAAGAGCTGATAATTAAAACATAACGAGAGTTTTCACTGTTACTCGTTACTGATGATGCACTGCGCTGCCATATTGAATTATGACGTCGACGTCAAGTCAGGGTTGGCGAGGATCGTCCGACTTTCAGAGTCGGAAATCCGACTTCAGGGGGGCGTTCCAGATGATTTTCCGACTTGGAGCGCGGAAATCCCGATTTCCAAGTACAACTGGAACGCAGCATTAGTCACGCCATTACGTAACACCGCTACTTTTGCTACAATCGAGTTAAGTCGGAACTCAGATGTCGGAGCTGAAAATGACGTCACATCTGAATTCCCGGCGTTTCAGTTACAAAGTCGGAAAAAAGCAAAATCGGAGAAACAAGATGGCGACATCTACGAAAGTTACTTTAGCGCTTACCTTACATTCAGACAAAGCAAAAATAACTAAAATAAGGCCAAAGTAACTTTCAGTCGCCATGTTAAGATGCTGAGGAGGAGGAGGAGGAGGAGGAGGAGAAGAGGAAGAGGAGGAGAGGAAAAGGAGGATCCTCATGTCTTAAATCTGAAGGCCTCTGTTTCCCTCTCAGGTCGATGGTTTCTGGTTTCTGCTCTCTGAGTGGACAGCGGTGAGGAAGTCCTCGGCGAACACTGCGTCCTGTAAGAAGCTGCCGTTTCCTCCTCGCTGCCCAAACAACAATCAGCGGCGTGCAGACAGGAAACAGGAAACAGGAAGAGCCTGAGACAATAAAGTGGCGCAGAGAGGACCCGGAGCTCAGCTGCATTTTTTTGGCACAAAGAAGAAGAAAAAAAAGGAGGACGCAGTTTTCCTTATCAGAGCGGGAAGGTCAGGAGGACTCTGCAACACCTCCAGAGGCCCTGGTTTTAGGGGGGCGGGGCTAATATGAGTTCTGTTTCTGTGATGATCAATGATCGATCCATCTGAAGGTGTTTTAGATTATTTTAGTCATGAAATAATCAAATCATTAGATTTTCTTTTATTCTCTGAAATATCGACCTGTTTTATATCCAGAAGCTTGAACTGAAATTTAAAGTCTCTTTATTTTCTGTTCATATAATTTTAAAATTACTCTCTGTTTCTTTAAGAAGGTTGTCAAATAAAAGTCTCTGTATAAATCAGCTCCTCTCTCATTATCAGCCTTCATGTTGATCATCAATAAACTGGTATCAATCGATCAGTTTAATGGAAGTGATTCAGCTGGATGGTTCCTCCTGATTCTGAGCAGAACCATCAGAACTTTAAATCGGACCTGATGATGAGGTGAAGGAATATTAAATGAACATGAAGTCTGTTATCAATTAATGAACGGTGTGTTTAACAGGAATCTGAATATGATCAAATGTTCTGAACGGACCGGATCAGGTCCAAACTGAAGAAGAGTAGAAACGTGTTCAGTGACGGGAAAACATCAACTTTACTGAAATCAATACAGCAGGTGAACAGAACAAAGATTGTCTCTGTGAAAAGATGCTCCACTCCTCAGAGGTTCAGTCTGCAGCAGATCTGGATCAGAACCAACCAGAACCGGTCCACTGATCTGCTGCTTTGGTGTTTTTATCTCAGCCTGAGATGATTTTAAAGAGTCTTTATGATCAGACGGTTGGTTCTCTCAGACTGTAGTGACGTTTCTGTCCACTGGGGGGCGATGCAGACACACACACACACACACACACACACACACACAGTCTCATCTGACATTATAACACCATCATCAGTGATCACAGAGGAGAGGAGGGTGGAGGTTACAGAGTTTTTACTTCCTCGTTCTCTCTGTCGTCTTTGACGTTTCGGTGATTAAATCTGTTATTTTTCTCTCTCTGCAGTAAAAGTTCAGACTCATGATCAGGTTTCCATCAGCCTGGACTTTAATCTGCAGACTGAGCCTTTAAATCTGGATTACTGTCGGACCAAAACAGACTACAGGAGGTTCACGGGTCTTTGTGTTCAGCAGCAGGTACAGCCGCAATGATGTCACACACCTAAGCTCCGCCCCCACAGGTGATCCCACTCATGTTACCTGATCAGATCAGGTAAAAACAGACGCTGTCGAATAACAGAGACCTTCAGATGATCCCAAACCTCACTCAGACAACAGGAGAAGAGTCCTGCTGAGGAACTGGACTGATGCGGTCCTGACTGAACACATTTGGAAAAGAGACCCTGAACTGTGGATCATCTAAAATCCTCGATCAGGGACGAGATTTGACTGTCAGACTCCAGAACCTGGTCTGCCGGGTTCACAAAGTCCTACATGCTGCTTTTGTCTTTTTGTCTTTGCAGCGTTTTGATCCGCAGAATAATAATTGATCTGTTTGTTGTTTCTCCAGATCCTGAAACCATCAGAACTCATCGGATCAGATCGGATAAATTTAGGAAAACTCAGAGTTCAGATGAGAAAAAGTCAAAGAAATTTAATTAAATCCGTTTTTCTTTTTTTCAGATCAAACATCACATGTTATGTCTTTTTATTAATTTATTTTTCTGTTTAGTTTCAGGTTTTATCGTTACAGTCAGATCTGATGTCATCGTCAAAATAAAGTCTGATCAGTTTAACTCTGACCTGATCAGGATTCAGGCAGGATGACAGAATCAAATGGAAGAAATATTCCAACAACACCGTTACCATGACGATCACATCCTCATTTTAAATATTTTGCTCTTGTATCGTCACGGTAACAGAGCAGATGAAGTAAACATGATGGTTGTCTAAAGATGGATGAATTTTTCTTCATTAAATGTTTCAAACATTCAATATTTGATTTAAAGCAGCTGTCAGGATCTTTCATCCTTATGAGTTTTGGCGCCCCCCTGTGGACAAAGTAAGTAGTGCATGCTCCTGTAGTCTGGATTTGGTCATCTTTAAAAGTCTGTTTCCAGTTTTTATTCAAAAGAAGAGGAAAAAAAAACAATCTGGATTATCTGATCCTGGATAGTGAAACTAGATTAACAAATCTGGATTATTCTGGATTATTCTGGTCTCAGTTAAACGGAGCCACAGTGCTTTTACGGCTCATTTCCAGGTTCAGTACGGTGAGGTACAGCATGCAGCTCTTTTCATTTCCTCTGTCAAAGGTTCTGAAATAACGGACCTTTCTGTCGGGGTACCGGGCCAACCGTTTTACTTTGAAAGTACATTCAGGAAGTACATTCACAGGGTGTATTTCATGCTTCTGACATAAACAGGAAGAACCAGGTGAGACGTGCTGCTCATGCCAGCAGTCTGAACGCTGTGACTGCTGAAATACACGCCAAGTCACGCCACTCCGAGGGCGAAGCGTACCAAACCAGAAAAAAAAACGACTGGAGGACCGGACATGAGCCGCCTGAGCCGGTCCAAACCTGATTTGAGGGGAAGGAGGGTCAAACAGGCTTTCAAAGAAGAGGTCAATAAGAGACAAGACCAATCAGGGGACTCGGACAGATCAATGCAGGCGAGCCCTCGCCATTCAAACAGACAAACAAACAGATGGACAAACAAACAAAGAAACAGACAAATAAATAAACAAACAAACAAACAAACATTCAAACAGACAAACAAACAAACAAACAAACAGACAAACAAACAGACAGACAAACAAACAAACAAACAAACAGACAAACAGACAAACAAACAAACAAAAACAAATAAACAAACAAACAGACAAACAAACAAACAAACAGACAAACAAACAAACAGACAAACATTCAGACAAACAAACAAACAAACAGACAAACAAACAAACAGACAAACAAACAAACAAAAACAAATAAACAAACAAACAGACAAACAAACAGACAAACAAACAAACAGACAAACAAACAGACAAACAAACAAACAAACAGACAGACAAACAAACAAACAGACAAACAAACAAACAAACAAAAACAAATAAACAAACAAACAGACAAACAAACAAACAAAAACAAATAAACAAACAAACAAACAGACAGACAGACAAACAAACAAACAGACAAACAAACAAACAAACAAAAACAAATAAACAAACAAACAAACAGACAAACAAACAAACAAAAACAAATAAACAAACAAACAAACAGACAAACAAACAAACAGACAAACAAACAAACAAAAACAAATAAACAAACAAACAGACAAATAAACAGACAAACAGACAGACATTCAACTAAAGAAACAATCAAACAAAGAAACAAACAATCAAAGGAGAATTAAAGCGACAGATTCGTGTTTTTAAAGTCCCTAAAGTGAGTTTAAGTCTCTTCGTCGTCACTTTGCTGCTTCTCCTCGCTCAGACCGCTCTCATCGATGTTCTCCAGAGAGTCGGCGCGCTGCACCGTCAGCTCCGACACGTTGATGCACGGCAGCGTGTTCTGCTCCGGAAACATCCACGGCTTCAGGTGAGGGGTGTGCTTCCTCTTCCACTCAGGGTACTTCACAGACGCTTTGTAGATCTTCCTCATGGCCTGAGAGGACGGAGAGGACAGGGACGGAGAGGACGGAGAGGACAAGGACGGAGAGGACAAGGTGAGACATCATTCAACGAGGAACTGGAAATTATAGATGCTGCGTCCTCAGTTTTAAACAAGATCTCCAGGTTTAGGAGCAACATCTGTGTCCAAGACTTTTTCAGGAAAGACCTTCAGATGATCCCAAACCTCATTCAGACAACAGGAGAAGAGTCCTGCTGAGGAACTGGGGAACCTGGTCTGCTGGGTTTCACTAAGGTCTACATGCTGCTTTTGTCTTTTTGTCTTTGCAGCGTTTTTATCTGCAGAAAAATCGCTTAAACCCATAAAATCCAGGTGTCCCGCTCTTATAGACTCGGGGTCAAAGTTTGTCTGAGTTTTAAAGTTCAGATTTTTTTACCTTTGGAGCCACAAACTGAGAGACTCTGTTCACCACCCACTTCGGTAACGAACCTGCAGAGAAAATATTCAGAAACAGAAGAAATTCAGTCGAATTATTTTATTACAATCATGATAGAAGAAGAAAAGGTAAAGTGTGTCCGTCCTGTGCCCCCACCATACCTCGGGGGTCCACCTGGGTCAGGTAGTACAGGGTGGAGCAGTTTGCTCCGTTGGACTGGATCAGGTACCCGGTCAGCAGGGACACGGCTCTGACGTAATCCTTCTTGGGAGGGTGTTGCTGAAGAGACAGACAGAGGTTTGAGTTTTCATGACTCTAAAATAACGAAGACTGAGATCTTCACCTGCCTTAACCCTGATGGACCGACTCTGAAGGTGGACTTAAAGGGATATTCCAACGTAAAATTAATTCAGGGTCAAACCCACCGTAACACAGAGTTAGACCCCCCCTCCAGAGATGAATGTTGTCGACCGCTTCCTTCTCTAGTTATACCAACTTTAGTAACAACCGCAGGATAGAAATACATGAACTCACCTACTCTCTTCCAGCAGACGCTTGTTTGTAGAGAGACCTCAGGCCAGTCCATTAGGGACTACAGCGGGGTGCCGCAGCTCAAGGAAGAACATTTATGATAATTTCTTCATGGAAATACAATCAGACCGAGACGCTAAGACAGAAGAACTACTGCGTCTGTAAAATGATTAATATGGTGATTATTACTTCAAGGAAATGATAAAGAAATGATCATAAATGTTCTTCCTTGAGCTGCGGCACCCCGCTGTAGTCCCTAATGGACTGGCCTGAAGTCTCTCTACAAACAAGCGTCTGCTGGAAGAGAGTAGGTGAGTTGTGTTTAGTCTCTTTGCTAAAGAAATGAGTCAAAGTTAAAAAGATGTTTGGTGTCTAGTACTATGTCTGGGACCCTATATGTACTAACCTCAGTAGAACATGATGTAGCTCTGTTCAGTAACAGAACCTCATTGGAAAATTATCTGATTTAAATTTACTGTGCTCTTGTTCAAATATTTTAACTCGACAGCACATAAATTCATACCTGTTAACAAAATCATGATTTTATTGATAATTCGGCTCAATAAAAACACCTTCACCTTTTCATTTTACTACAGTAGAAGTTTATTGGCCCAGCTTATAGACTACTGAAGTGGAGAAACGCCCTGCTTAAATTTGTTTTCTTAGGAGTTAGAACAACTCTGAATATAGTACTATGTCTGTGACCCTATATGTCCTGTTGATGAAGTTAGGTGCTGTTCTGAGCATTATTTGTGGCTATAGAGTGGCATTTTGGTTGAGGGCGTGGCTCTCTGTATTTCTATCCTGCGGTCGTTACTAAAGTTGGTATAACTAGAGAAGCAAGCGGTCGACAACATTCATCTCTGGAGGGGGGGTCTAACTCGGTGTTATGGTGGGTTTGACCCTGAATTAGTTTTACAGCAGAATATCCCTTTAAAGACATCAGAGCTGAAGCTGACCGGGTGTTTGACGGAGTAGTTGATGATCAGGTAGTCGTTGCCCAGAGGAAGCCAAGATCTCATGGTCACAAAGTCTCTGTTCTTGAGCGGACTCGGACACTTCCCTTCAAAGACAGGAAGTCATTTAGGACACACAGAGACTTCATCTTATTAAACTGGTCCATACGCAGAGCTGGACTTACAGGAGTAATATCCGATGTCTGCGTTGGCGGTCAGCCGGGCGATGTCGTATGTGTCGATCATGTTGGTGTCCCACTTCCTGCGGTAGCTGGTGTCATGGAGGACATCGTACAGAGTCTCTGCTGTCACGTCCTTACACACTATCCTCATCTGAGACACAAACAGAGACAGAGAGGCGGGGACAAAGTCACAGACAAAAAACAGGAAGTCACAAAGCAGTGGTCCTGAAAGGGTTAAAGTGTGAACACAGATCATCCTCATCAGATCAGGAACCTGAAGACCACCTGCACTTTATAAAAGGTTCAGGGTTTTAGTTTCTATGAGCTCGAACAGGCCAGAATAAATAAAAGGTCAAAACAATCAAACAGTTTAACAGTCCAAACTGTTTCTCTTGTTTTTAAATTATTTTTCAAGTTCTTTTTATTATTTATATGTTTTTCATTTTTTTCATGTTTTTTATTATTTTTCTCATTTTTCATGATTTTTCATGTTTTATCCTTTATTTTCATGTTATGTTATATTTCTCACATTTTTCAGTATTTTTCATTAATTTTCATGTTTTTCATTATTTTCATGTTTTTTTATAATTTTTCCAAGTTTTTCATTATTTCTGATTTGTCATAATTTTCCAAATTTTAAATTATTTTTCATGTTTTCTATTATTTCTCATGTTCTAATCATGTTAATATTTTTAGCTTTTTTCATGTTTTTATGATTTTCTGTTTTTCATATTTTTTCATTTTTTAATCATTTTTTCATGATTTCCTTTTTTCTCATATTTTTAATTTTTTCTCATATTTTTCATTTTTTCTCATGTTTTTCATTATTTTCCCTCTTTTCCAGTATTTCTCACGTTATTTTTTAGGTTATTTTTGCTGATATTTAGATTTTCATGGTGTCTGTGGGGTTTTAAATCAGCTGCTGGAGCGTTGGAGGGTCTCAGAGGAGAAACTCTGGAGCATTCAGAGTTATAAATGCAGCCGTGTGGGATGTGTTGTGTAACATCTGAAGCTCAAGGTCTGACAAACAGAGAGGAGAGGATCTGCAGCAGAACTCAGGGTGTTTTTTTTACTCTCAGCTCTGTTTGGACCCATGAGGAGGTTCATAAATCTGGTCGGTCTGGGTCTGAATTCTTCTCCCATCAGACTTCGACTTTCTTTATCATCACTGCACAGAAAAAAACACAGCAGTGATTCCTCTCTACATCCAAATATCGTTGCTCAGCTTCCATATCACAGCATCATGTTCCTAAACACGAGTTTTCAGAGACGACAGGCCTGACAAAAGTCGTCATCCTTTCGTAAATGGACTGAAACTTTACGAAGGAACAGTGAGTGCTGCAGGAAGTTCATGATCACATAGATGTTCTTTTTTAATCACTAAATCTGACGACAGCTCATTTAAAACTACAACCACACTAAAGTCATTCAGTCATGTGATCAGCAGGAGGATGAGGTCAGGGGTTGATCACTCATGGATCAATAAATCAATCATCTCTGATGTGGAGGATTCAGGACCAACAGAAGATTCAAACAAACTTTAGGACTCGCTGAAAGTCGGGAACTTTAGTTTTTTTCTGGAAGATGCTGAGAGAATCAAGTCTGCAGAGAGACCTCCAACATCATGGACTCAGAGGACAGTCTGGACTCTAAGGAGATCCTGGTCTGGTTTTTTCTGCTGCCTCTTTTTAGAGTTTTTTGTTGAAGTATTTCTGAAAGTTGTCAGTGTCCTCTCGTCTGTTTTACTCCTTCCTGAAACATCTGAGCAGCTTCTCCTCCAGAGTTCAGCTCAGCTCTGTCGTGTTCATCTCTCTGTCTGCGCAGACGGGTTGAAACAGAGCCGTCTCTCTCTCTCTCTCTCTCTCTCTCTCTCTCTCTCTCTGTCAGTGTTGAGCAGAGTTATGGACGTCATGTGAGACGAGCTCTTACAGTAAGACGTCACTTTTTTCCACTGCTGTAATCTCACAGGAGCGTGGGTCTCGGCTGAGCGGCGGTCATCAGATATTGTGCGGGTCAGAGCTGAAAAACGCTCCGTGTAACTCAATCAGCAGGGCTCTGCTGCGGCGTGAATCATTCATAAAGTCCTGAGCGTCTTTGTGTGTCCGTCACTCTGCGGTGAACTCCACATCTGCTGCTTCCTGACAGTCTCAGACCTCGGCTCACAGCTCTGACTTCACACACTTATAATCAAAGACCAGGTTGTAGATCAGGGAGATTATTTACTGATGGATATCTTTAACTCGGCTGTCATCGTTCAGGTCTGAAACTTTCACTAAAGAGTCAAAATCAGAGTCCAACAGCTTTAAAGTCGACTCAAAGTATGGGGTGCCGTTTGTAAAGCAGCCCATTATAAAAACAACAGCAAGATTTGGTCACATTTAGCTTCAAACAGCATTTAAAAAAGTGATGTGAACTTTCGGCAGTCATTTTTTTGCACATTTACAACAACATTTAAATACTAAAACTAAATGTTAAATGTTAAATCTAAATGCTAAATATAAATGTTAAATATATATGTTAAATCTAAATGTTAAATATAAATCTAAATGTTAAATATAAATCTAAATGTTAAATATAAATCTAAATGTTAAATATAAATCTAAATGTTAAATGTTAAATGTTAAATGTTAAATCTAAATGTGTTGGGCGAAACTAAATATTTAGCTAATATGCAAATTCACGGTCGGAAACCGGAAGTGCCAAAATAAAAGCTCCAGAAGGTCATATTGATGATTCTTGTGTCGAAGAAAACGAATTAAAACCAAAACAATTACTTGGGGTGACGTTTCGTGTTAATAACTACCTACAACTACATACCTACCTACCTACTAACTGCTCCTTTGTGGCGGACAGCAGCAGTATCATGAGTGCACCTGCATGTGTGTGTGCGTGTGTTCGTATAGTGTCCGCGCCACACGGAGAAGCGACACTGTAAACTCGAGTCTTTCTAATAAAGTTTTTGTTGTTGCTGTCGCTATTGTACGTAGTTATTAACACGAAACGTCACCCCAAGTAATTGTTCCCCCCTTAAATTGGTTTTAATTCGTTTTCTTCGACACAAGAATCATCAATATGACCTTCTGGAGCTTTTATTTTGGCACTTCCGGTTTCCGACCGTGAATTTGCATATTAGCTAAATATTTAGTTTCGCCCAACACATTTAGATTTAACATTTAACATTTAGTTTTAGTATTTAAATGTTGTTGTAAATGTGCAAAAAAATGACTGCCGAAAATTCACATCACTTTTTTAAGTGCTGTTTGAAGCTAAATGTGACCAAATCTTGCTGTTGTTTTTATAATGGGCTGCTTTACAAACGGCACCCCATATCAAAGTCTGTCTGATCCACGTTCTGCTGATTTACCCCAAACTTCCGACTCATCCTGATCGTCTCCTAAAAGGTCGTATCCTCCGATCGTAGCTGATCGTAACCATTCAAGTTAACGTGTCAATTTACACCGACTTCTTTCCGTTCCTCTGAGGATCGCCGGACTCCTCAGCTGGATGGACGCAGATGTTGCTCCTAAATCTGGAGATGTTGTCGAAAACTGAGGATGCAGCATCCAACTCCTCGTTGAAAGGAGTCTTAGATTTTGATTCTGATCCTCAGAGGAACGGAAAGAAGTCGGTGTAAATCGACACGTTAACTTGAATGGTTACGATCAGCTACGATCGGAGGATACGACCTTTTAGGAGACCATCAGGATGAAGGTGGAGGTCGGGGGTCAGGCTCCGCCCTCTCCAAACTCCATCTTCGGCGTAGATATAGATTTGTGAAACAGTCTATCTTCTAGAACATGAAAACTAATTATTGAAAGTTTCCAAACAGACAAAAAAAACAAAAACGCGTTCATGTGAGAAAAGTGGAACGACTTCCTGTCCTGCAATCTGTGCACTGGTGGAGAAGCTGGTGAGAACATCTTGACGACCTCGAACCGTCAGGATAACAACAACAACAACAACAGCTGATTGAAGCGGCGTCAGAGTCTGTCTGTCAGAACGGCTCAGTTCACGAACACAGAGGGTCAACAGGCTGAAGGGAAACACTCTGACCAATCAGAGTCAAGTATTCAGGTGACCCTGCCTCAGCCAATCACGTTAAAGTACCATGACTGTGATGTAAGTGGACTTTCCTTCAGTTCCGCTGGACCCGGACTGAGGTTCAGGTCAGGAACTAAACTCAGTACCCGTCCTCAGGTCCTGATCAGATATTTTCTTCTTCTGATCGGAGACGCCGTCCGCTCACAGGAGACCTGAATTATTCAGGAGGGAATAATTACAGCGCTTCAATAATTAACACACACAGGAGCCTTCATCCCCTCATCATCATCATCATCATCATCATCACCTCTGAATCAGTGTGTGTGTGTGTGTGTGTGTGTGTTAGGTAACACACTCTCTGCTGTGGTTCACTTCCTGTGGTCAGCCCGGGGTCAGGAGACACAGCTGAGAGGAGCTTCAGGTCAGCTGATCTTCTCCTCCTCCGTCTGCTCCTCCCTCTGTTCTTCCTCCTCCTCTGTTCCTCCCCCTCCTCCTCCTCCTCAGTCATGTCTGAACTTAAAGGGATAGTTCCTGTTGTTCAGCTGGTTTACAGTCCGGTACTCGTTCAGAAACACACAGTATGTTAGAAACCTGTCAGTCCAGGTCCAGGTCTGAGCTGCTCCACAGAGGCTGAGCGAACACAAACTCCTCCTCCACACCTGTCCTCACTCTGGTTGTCGGTTTGACTCCTGACCCCGCCTCTCTCAGGCCGTCTTATCAAAGTCTAAAATATGCAGCTGCTGCTCTGACCGTGTAAAACAATACTAAATAAAGAGATAATATTCAAACATGGAAATAAAACTCTGACTGTTAGCAGACATCATCTTATATCTACAGACGGGTCGGTGGGCGGGGTTTCCTACTACCTTACTCTCAGGTGTTCAGTATCAGTAACCAGGTGATCTACCCTGGATTTAACCCTGAAGTGACCTTGATAACTGTTTTGTCGTTCACGCCCTGAAGTCTGGAAGAAACTTGGAAACGTCAAAATGAGGCCGACAGACTGTGACCTGCTGCTGAAACATCATCAGAGCTTCACAGAGAAGGAAACTGGAGGCCAGTCTGCAGACTGGAGCTGTGAAGTGGACCTGAGGAGGTTCAGGTCTCAGTACCTCTACTGGACCGAATCCTGGACGCCTCTCCTCCTCCTGCTCAGGTTTCAGAGTCAGACTCTCCTTTCCGCTCTGAATTTTTCAGCACGCTGACGGCAGGCGGCGGTTTGTTTTCCTCTGCAGGAGGCGACACTGAAGAGCGATCACATCAGCCTCCGAACCTCTGATCAGCTGTTAGTAACCTTTGATCAGCTGTTAATGATCTGAGTCTGTTTACCAACTTTGATCAGCTGTTAATAACCTCTGATCAGCTGTTAGTAACCTTTGATCAGCTGATAACAACCTCTGATCAGCTTTTAATAACCTCTGATCAGCTGTTAATGATCTGAGTCTGTTTACCAACTTTGATCAGCTGTTAATAACATCTGATCAGCTGATTAAATATCATGATCAGCTGTTAATAACCTCTGATCAGCGGTTAGTAACCTTTGATCAGCTGATAATAACCTCTGATCAGCGGTTAATGATCTGAGTCTGTTTACCAACTTTGATCAGCTGTTAATGACCTCTGATCAGCTGATTAAATATCATGATCAGCTGTTAAAATATTCTGATCAGCTGCTAGTAACCTCTGATCAGCTGATAACAACCTCTGATCAGCTTTTAATGACTTCTGATCAGCTGTTAATGATCTGAGTCTGTTTACCAACTTTGATCAGCTGTTAATAACCTCTGATCAGCTGATTAAATATCATGATCAGCTGTTAAAATATTCTGATCAGCTGTAAATAACCTCTGATCAGCAGTTAATGATCTGATCAGCTGATTAAATATCATGATCAGCTGTTAAAATATTCTGATCAACTGTTAATAACCTCTGATCAGCTATTAATGAACCTCTGATCAGCTGTTAATGATCTGATCAGCTGTTTCGATATTCTGATCAGCTGTTTCGATATTCTGATCAGCTGTTTGTCATGGCGGTGGATCTGAAGATCAGGGTACCGACCCGATAACCTCTCAGATTCACAGCTGATCTGTTGCGGTGTGTTTCCTCCTGGCCTCTGTCAGCTGTTTTTCTAACAGCAGCTGGTATTGATAACTGTTGCTATGGTGACCAGTTCAAAATACATCAGAAGAAGAAGCAGCAGACGATGTTTTCAGGACTGATTGATCCTCCGATCATCGGTTTAATTTCAGGTTTTATCGATAAATCCGTGCTGCTCCTCTAACTTTCAGCTCCACACTGAAGATCGTCAACAGTCAGGAAATGATCAACAATCTTGAATCCTATTGGTCAGTTTCCCATAACAACAGAGTGTTATTGTTCAACAGCAGGGTTAGCGGAGGCGAGGACAGAGTATTGTCTTCAGCCTGTTGACACTGTGGCATGTTTGACGGTTCAGGTAGGACACAGTGTCGCGCTCGCCTGAGCCCGGAGCTGATTTATAGATTTATTTATTCATTTCTGTTTTCTTGTTCTTTGATAGTTTTATTTGTTTTTATGTCTCAGTGTACAGCACTTTGGACACCCCCGTGGTTATTTTAACTGTGCTATAGAAATAAAGTTGATTGATTGATTGATTGATTGAACTTTAAATATGAAAATAAAAATGTCTTCAGATTAAAAATTAAATTCAGACTTAGATCATCGAACATCTCTGAGTTTTATTTGATCTTATTTAAACTTTACTCTTCTTACTTCAGTTTGTTCTTTATTATCTTTAGAGTTTTTTTATTTAATGAAACTAAAAGTGTTTCAGAGAAGGTCCTGGTCCAGAAGGTTCTGGTCCAGAAGGTTCTGGTCCAGAAGGTCCTGGTCCAGAAGGTTCTGAAACAGTTTAATTCTTAGATGAACTAAAATCAGAGGAAAGCAGAAAATCCCTCAGGACTGGCTGTAAACTCTCAACTCTAAGTGTCGAATATAACCCATCTGATTACTTGATCGGGAATTAACTAATCGATTGATTAACCGATCATCCGGATCGGACGTGTTTTCACTTTGTTGAGGTTGAAGTTTGACTGAGAATAAACTCGAATCTTTACTTTCATTGACAAAAATCGACTCTCTCAGAAACATGTCCGACTCGCTCCGATTAATCGATAATTTTGAAAACCTGTTCTCAGTGTGTTTCTGCTGCAGGCGGGTGGACCTCGTGTCTGATCGATGACCTGATCGGGTCTTAAAGAGGTCTGGTCTCCTTACCTTGAGTTTCTGGACGCTCTTGCTCTCCTCCTCTCGGCACCACACCGTCACCCCCCCCTTACTGTACCGGCTGATCCATCCGTCCGGATTCAGACACTGATCCTTGAACGACGAGAAGTCCGAGTCGTCCGGGATCTGGACCGGCATCTCCGCTCCGAACCGGAGTGTGGGCTTCAAAAAGAGAAGAAGAAGAAGAAGAAGAGGAGGAGGAGGAAGAGATGTAGTCCAGGTTTACATCAGTCTGCAGTCTCACAGCTGCTGGTCTGAACTGGGTCTGATGGTGGACCTGGTCCCACAGCTGCAGGTTTAAACTGGTTCGAAGTGATCCGAGTCCCGAACCTGAAAGACTGTAAAGAGTTTGAAGGCTGGATCGGATCAGAGACTGTGTGGACCCGGTCTGCTGCAGGTCTGATCTGCAGACTGAAGATCTGCTGCTGCGCTCATCACTGCAAAGATAGGACAGACAGACAGAGGTCTCACTCTGAGCACATATTCAGGGAACAAACTCAGAGCATGAAGTCAGGGTCCTCAAACACAACAGCAAACACACACCTCTGCTGACTGTCTGCAGATGAAGCTGCTGCTCTTCTCCTCTTATTGATCCACTCTGACTGAAGTCTCTGTTTTTAAACTCTGATCCGATAATTTGAGTTTAACATTAAAAATCTATATATACTTAATTAGCCTGACAGGTAAAGGTAACATGCTGGAAATCAACCAGTGTGCCGATTATGTCATATATAAATATATAACATTGTGTTGACTGCAGTGTAATTAGAGATTAAATCAATAGTAGTCCGATCGATCGGTGATCGAATAATCGCTCAGAGGTTAATTTTTTTAACTGTTGTTCTCTCAGTAAAGAGTCACTGCGCCTGTTTTTGAGTTAGTAACAGAGTGACTCATCTTATCAATAGACCATCTTTGTCACCATTCTCTGCGTTGCTGCCTTCAGGTGCTCCTGTAGAAATAACCATGAGGACGCAGAGAGCAGCAGAGGTCGTTAACAAACTTTGATTAAACTTTAATAAACTTTAATAAACTTTAAAATGACTAAAATTATTCTGTGATTCTCAGACAGGAACAGAGCGATCAAACATCTGAGACACAGCAGCTGTTTTTACTGAAACTTTGAGGAGTCCTCCGATTTCAGAGTCCTCCTGAAAGCCTCAGCTGCTGTAAGTGATACCTGCGGTTCAGGTGGAGCAGTGGGCGGAGCCTGTAGGACATATCCGGTGTCAGCACCTGTTTGTTTCCATCCCTCAGACTCTGATGATCTCAGTCTGGAGAGGAGAAGTTTCCAGAAACAGAGGGAGACACTCAGACCTCCAAAGGTCACCTGACAGGTGTCTCTGTGAGTTTATGAAGGTTTCGGACAGGTGAGGACACCTGTGCACAAACTTTCACCTGTTTTTGTTGCTGAAATCATATTTGTGAAGCAGCAGTGGGGGTGAGGGGGCTTTAGTGCCATCTAGTGTTGAAGTTCCAGATTGAATCCAGCTGAGAAGAGACACTAAAATGAGCAGGATATGACCCTCACAGTTACCATCAAACAAACATCTATAATTATCTTTATAGTTTATTAATCTGAAGAAAGTTTCATTTAATCAACGAGAAAATATTTCACATCTGCTTCACAAGGATGACTGAAAAATCGAGTTTATTTCAAGAATAATCAGAAATAATTAATCTCTAGCTCCAGGTCTGGACTGAACAAAACTCCTCCTCCATCTTTGACAGAAATAAAACACTGAGACCCTCTGACTGACTTAAAGACCTCGACTCTAAATACATAAAATTAATGAATTTAAAGTTCCTCTCTTTCATTTGATCTTTTATCTCTTTTATCTTATTTCAGCTTCACTGTCTTTTCAGCGTTTTTAACACTTGAACTCTTTTCTTAATGAACCTTTTAGTCCTTTCATTGTTTTATCTCTCGCTCATTTCCTGTTGCTCTATTTTATCATTACTATTATTATCAGTATTACCTTTTATCATTTTATTATCATTGTTGATTTTGTCTTTTATATTTACTACCCTGTTTCCTCTTTGTCCCCTCTTTTTTATCACATTTCTTTATATGAACTATTTTATGTTTTTATTTCGGTCCTCATGGTCTCATTTGATGTTGCAATGTTCTTGTTTTGTCTTTATTATGACATGAAAATGACCTTTAGTTCTGTTTTTAATGAGCTTTTTGTTTTTATCTTTTTCCATGTACTTTATGACGACATGTCAAAGCACTTTGTAAACTTCTGTTTTTAAAGGTGCTATACAAATAAAGTTATTATTATTATTATAATTATTTGGATGTGAAATTAAACATTTCCTACAGTCAGTGAACACACCTCCGTGTTTTAACAGTCCTCTATATTTACTCTTCATGAACTTTTAAACTCTTTAGAGTTTACAGAGTTTTAACAGTTAACAACTGACCTCCTCTGACCAGCAGGGGGAGCTCTGCACTGCAAAACCGGTCTGATTCTGTGTGTGTGTGTGTGTGTGTGTGTGTGTGTGTGTGTGTGTGTGTGTGTGTGTGTGTGTGTGTGTGTGTGTGTGCAGCAGATGTCTCTCAAACACAGAGCTGCTTTGTGTTCACGAATCAGTTCAGGTTTCCAGCAGATGTTCTCAGAGGTCAAAGGTCAGGAGTGTGGCAGAAAGTGCAGCGCACACACACACACACACACACACACACACACACACACACACACACACACACACACACACACACACACACACACACACACACACACACACACACACACACACACACACACGCACACACACACAGTTGGAGTTGTCTCTGGAAAGATCAAGTTTCAGACACGTTTTCGTTCTTGTTTTAAGTGTTTCTGGACGTCAGCTGATATTAAATAAAGTTTATTTCACCTTCAGAGGAATTTTCCGGAACCATCCTGCTCTAAAAAAACAGAAAAACATCCGAGCTGAAGATAAAACACAGTCTGTGATCAGACTCATCATGGTGGAGTGTTTTTAGAGAAGGTCTTCAGAGCCTCCTCCTCCTCCTCCTCCTCCTCCTCCTCCTCCAAAATCATCCTGATGATTCTGTCTCATTGATGGTTTAAATCAGTCTTAATGTGAGCCACGATCACTGTTATGAGTTTAAATTAAAGTAACTTCATAAGTTTGTTGTTCTCTCACCTGATTGGCCGGTTTGAGTTTCTGCAGGTGATGGACGGACGTCTCTGTCAGACTGAGGCTGATCATGTCCTCAAAGATCTGTTTAAGTCCTCAAGAGATCCACACAACACGACCGTGATGAAAGAAACACACACACACACACACACACACACACACACACACACACACACACACGCACACACACACACAGCTTCCTGTGTACCTGCTGTGTGTTTTACTGTCTCTGCGCTGAATTCCTCCTTAATGATCATCGTTAACAGTCAGCTCTGTTTATGTCCTCCTGCTGACACCCGTCTGCACGCGCTCAGTGCGTCTCTGCACGCGCTCAGTGCGTCTCTGCGTCCCTCGTCAGTCTGTATGGAGGCCACAGGTCCAGGTGAAGTCCGGCCTGGTTCAGGTCCACGTCAGCTAATAAAAACATTAAACATGCTGACCTGGTTCTCTCTCAGAACCCGGTCTGTCTGGTCCGCCTCGGTCCTCCGGGTCCAGGTCCCCCTCACCCCCCGGTCTTCATAGTCCAGCTCAAAGGCCGTGACAAATACTGATCGGACATGAAACCACGAATTAAATCAGAGAGAACAGACAGAAGTGAAGGAACGACTGTGGAGACAGTTGGTCAGTGACACGGTGGGGGGTCTCCAGTCTGGAGGGGTCTCCAGTCTGGGGGGGGTCTCCAGTCTGAGGGGGGTCCCTCAGGGGCCCCGTGTCTGAAAGACCGTGGAGGAGACCTCCTGATGTGAATGAAACTTGGTGCCGTCTTCACGGAAAAACGATAAAAACTTTCAGGTCGGGACCCACCGGATCAGAACCACTGGTCTAGACCTTCAGAACAAGCTGGACCCCCCCAGCCCAGGTGATCCGGATCAGAACCTCTAAACTGAAGACAGACACCAGGAGGGTCAGGGGAGTCTGGATGACCAGCTGCAGAGAAAGTCCAAACAGGTTTCAGGTCTCATCGCCTGCAGGGGGTCAGAGGTCAGGGCCTGAAGTGGGAGGAGCTTCAACCCCTCATCATGGAGGTCATGGACCAGGTCTAGATTTTAACTTCATTAAATCAAGTCCAACCTCAGGATGAGAGCGTGTGTCAGAGGAGCAGACTCTCTCTCCGTCCTCCAGATGGACGTCCAGGACGGTAAACATGAAATATTTTCCTCCTCTTAAAGCTTTTAATGGTGGAAAAGGTCTCAGGGGTCAGAGGTCAGAGGGGGAAGAATCCAGGTCACACCAGGCTGTTAGCCGTTAGCGTTAGCTTACATAACTCCAGCTGCTGCGGCGACGCTCAGCGTGAACCAACCGTCTGCTTTCTTTAATCTGAATGTCTGAGCCTCAACCAACACCTGAACGCACCACCATCATGACCTGTGTGTGTGTGTGTGTGTGTGTCTGTGTGTGTGTGTGTGTGAGTGTGTGTGTCACCCCGTCAGCTCTGACTGCAGCAGCACCTCGCTGTGAAGAAGGTAAAACGGTCTGTAAAGAGGAGCGTCCACACTGAAGTCCGACTCTGAGAGATTCCTCACCTCAGCCGTCAGTCTGCTGCGACACAGACGGACAAAAACACCACGAGACCGAGTGAGACAAGACAAGACCGAGCGAGACAAGACGAGACCGAACGAGACAAGACGAGACCGAGTGAGACAAGACGAGACCGAGCGAGACAAGACGAGACCGAGCGAGTCCAGACAAGACCGAGCGAGACAAGACGAGACAGAGCGAGACCAGACGAGACCGAGCGAGACAAGACGAGACCGAGCGAGACAAGACGAGACCGAGCGAGACCAGACGAGACCGAGCGAGACAAGACGAGACCGAGCGAGACCAGACGAGACCGAGCGAGACAAGACGAGACCGAGCGAGACCAGACGAGACCGAGCGAGACAAGACGAGACCGAGCGAGACCAGACGAGACCGAGCGAGACAAGACGAGACCGAGCGAGACAAGACGAGACCGAGCGAGACAAGACGAGACCGAGCGAGACAAGACGAGACCGAGCGAGTCCAGACGAGACCGAGCGAGACAAGACGAGACCGAGCGAGACAAGACGAGACCGAGCGAGACCAGACGAGACCGAGCGAGACAAGACGAGACCGAGCGAGACCAGACGAGACCGAGCGAGACAAGACGAGACCGAGCGAGTCCAGACGAGACCGAGCGAGACCAGACGAGACCGAGCGAGACAAGACGAGACCGAGCGAGACAAGACGAGACCGAGCGAGACCAGACGAGACCGAGCGAGACAAGACGAGACCGAGCGAGACAAGACGAGACCGAGCGAGACAAGACGAGACCGAGCGAGTCCAGACGAGTCCGAGCGAGACAAGACGAGACCGAGCGAGTCCAGACGAGACCGAGCGAGTCAAGACGAGACCGAGCGAGACCAGACGAGACCGAGCGAGACAAGACGAGACCGAGCGAGACCAGACCGAGTGAGACAAGACGAGACCGAGCGAGACCAGACGAGACCGAGCGAGTCAAGACGAGACCGAGCGAGACCAGACCGAGTGAGACAAGACGAGACCGAGCGAGACCAGACGCTGAGCGGAATAAGGACTTAAAGGGATATTCCGGGGTAAAATGAATCCATGGTCAAACCCACCGTAACACCGAGTTAGACTCCGCCCCCCTCCAGAGATGAATGTTGTCGACCGCTTCCTTCTCTAGTTATACCAACTTTAGTAACAACCGCAGGATAGAAATACAGAGAGCCACGCCCCCAACCAAAACGCCACTCTATAACCACAGATAATGCTCAGAACAGCACCTAACTTCATCAACAGGACATATAGGGTCACAGACATAGTACTAGACACCAAACATCTTTTTAACTTTGACTAATTTCTTTAGCAAAGAGACTAAACACAACTCACCTACTCTCTTCCAGCAGACGCTTGTTTGTAGAGAGACCTCAGGCCAGTCCATTACGGACTACAGCGGGGTGCCGCAGCTCAAGGAAGAACATTGATGATCATTTCTTCATGGAAATGCAGTCAGGGACCATTGTCAGAGTCGAGGCCTTCAGGACACAGTCTCACCTTCAGGCCCTTGAATGCAGCACGCTGCGACAGCTGACTGTAATTTAACAGATTTTATAACTGACACATGACGGAACAATAAATCTGCTGAATCTGCTTCTTTTACCAGTGAATGAAAATCTCTGAGCCACAGGTCTGTGAGGAGGAGGAGGAGGAGGAGGAGGAGGAGGAAACAGAGCAGATGAAGAAGGAGAAACAGTTGATCCTTCACTGCTTAGAAGTTTCTCCTCTCAGGGGAAATAAAACCACAGAGCTGTTCGTCTCTGTTTCTGTTTAAACTGCTGAAGACGCTCCTCTCTGCTGACTGATGGACCATACTGTGATATTTTTTATCATATTATACTTTGACGATTTGTCGGACTAAAATTAGAATTTTTATCATAGTTAACTTTGTTGGTTTTATCATATTATACTGTGACTTTTTTATACTAAAATTTAAATTTCATCACACTATCCTATGACATTTTTTTCCTATTATATTATGAATTTTTTAATAATAAAATTTGAAACTTTTATTAAAGTATACTTATCATACTACACTATCACATTTTTATAACATTATTATAAGATTTTCTTCATACTAATTTTGAAATTTTTATCATAGTAAATATGACAAATTTATCATTCTGTACTCTGACATTTTTCTCATGTTATACTCTGACTTTTTTTCATACTTAAATTTTACATTTCTATCATATGAAACTAATATTTTTATCATATTATACTTTGACTTTTTATCAGACTAAAATTAATTATTTTTTTATTATAGTTAACTTTGATATGTTTATCATATTATACTGTGACTTTTTTATACTTAAATTTGACACTAAAATTAGACTTTTTCTCACACTATCCTTTGACATTTTTTCATATTGTTTTATGACTTTTTTCATTCTACAGTTTAAAATTGTGTAATTTTATAAAAAAATGTATAAAGTGACATTTTTATCATATGTTGCTATGAAACTTTTTCACACAAGAAAATTTGATTTTTTTTTATACCAAAATTTAAATATTTTATTCTACTATAATCTGAGTATTTTTTCATATCATACTTTGATTTTTTTATACTAAATTTTGATATTTTTATCATAATATACTCTGACATTTTTTCATACTAAAAATCCTTCTGTCCTTCTTTCTTCTTTTGTTCTTTTCTTTCTTTCTCTCTTTCTTTTTTAAAGTTGGTTTATAAATTGGACTGAGTTGAGGATGTCTCTCCTCCTCCTCCTCCTCCTCCTCCTCCTCTCGGTGTCTGATGTCTGGCTCCTCCCTCTCCTCCTCTCCCTCCCTCCCCCTCTCTCTCCTCTATAAATCAGCCCGGCTCTCCTCGCTCTCAGACGGACTGCAGGCTGCGGACAGAGAGGAGGAAACAGAGAGAGAAAGAAAATCGGAGTTGAAGGTAGAAAGCAGAAGAGGAGCAGAAGTTTCCCAGTTTGAGAAAAGATGAAGGTCCTGGTCCTGGTTCTGGGTCTGGCCGTGGTTCTGGCGGTGTGTGTGGCCCGGTCTCCCTACCAGGCAGTTCTGCAGCACAGCCGGATCAGAGGCCGGCTGCAGGGGTGAGTCTGATCCGGGTTTGGTGGGTTACTCTCTTCAGGGGGGGCCGGTCTGTGCGGGGAACTTTAAACCTGCATGTAAACTTCATCCCAGAGTCTGGAATCAGGGTTTAAGGTCCTCATCAGACCCTGATCCACTTCAGAAGAACTCTGAGTCTGGAGGTTTAATCCTCATCCAGAGCAGCTCTGAGTTGAGGGTCTGGTTCAGGGTCTAAAGTCCTCTGGACAGACCTGTTTCGACCTCGTCAGGACAGGGTCTCAGGACTTCTTCAGACCTCTGTGTCTCCTGCAGAAGGTGAGGAAACATCTCAGCGTGTCCTCTAAAACAGACGAACCATTTCCACCTTAAATCAAACCTCAGTCACCTTCACACCCTCTGAGCTGTGATCCAACAGTGAGAGTTTCTGTCTGTGGGGGTTTTTGTGGTCCTCCTCAGTCCACCTTAAAGACTCTGTGGAGTAGTTCTCCTTCAGGGGTAAACGGAGGACCATGGAAACACTGAGGAGATGTTTGTAGTTTTAAAGCAGATGAATGTTAACAGACCGCACATGTTTGTTTCTGACAGCGAGTCCGTCCGGATCAAATCTCTCGGCTTTATTTCAGAACAGAGACAGTTTCTTCTTCTTCTTCTTCTTCTTCTTCTTCTTCTTCTTCTTCTTCTTCTTCTTCTTCTTCTTCTTCTTCAGTTTCTTCTTCTTCTTCTTCTGCTTCTTCTTCTTCTTCAGTTTCTTAGAGGAGCTCCGGTCTCTCAGGTTTCTTCAGAGTCTCTTCCTCAGAGGTGGACTGAAACAAACAGCTTTATTATTTCTGAGTTAAAATGCTGAGACTCTGTCAGACAGATTTAGGGTTTTCATTCGTCTGTCTGTTTGTGAATTTCCCTCCTGACTCTCTGTTGTCTCTCTCCTCTCTCTCAGGCCCAACGTTTGTGCGATGCAGCAGATTAAAGGCACCGACAAGAAGTACTTCACCAACTGCAAACAGTGGTACCATCGCAAGATCTGCGGGAAACCCACGTGAGTGTTGGTGATCCTGCTCTCCCCTCTCTGTGATTCATTCTCTGAAGGTTAGAGGCGTCTCCTCAGCCGCTCCTCCTCATGATCACTAACTGTGTCTCTGCGGCCGTCCACTGTTCAGTCTGTGAAGTTAGTGTTCAGAGGACAGAGGAATGTCCCTGTCTCGGGAGGTGTCCTCGCCTCTTATGTAACCACAGAAGAAGAAAAGTCTGCAGCAGCCTGGCAGAGCCATCAGTGTCAGTTTACTCCGAGTCTGGTCTGGAGGACACGTGTTCGAGTCCTCTCCTCTGTTTTATCACTTTAATGTACAAAGAGAGGGTCAACCTTTAACCACGAGGGCAGTGCAGAGCTGAGTCTGACCACTAGGGGAGCTGTTGAGCTGCAGCCTGAACAGAGATTTTAAAATACGTCTGCGCATCAGGAAACTCTTTAAAGGGATATTCCAACATAAAATTAATTTAGGGTCAAACTCACCGTAACACCGAGTTAGACCCCCCCTCCAGAGATGAATGTTGTCGACCGCTTCCTTCTCTTCCTTCGCTACCAACTTTAGTAACGACCACAGGATAGAAATACAGAGAGCCACGCCCCCACTCAAAACGCCACTCTATAGCCACAAATAATGCTCAGAACAGCACCTAAAGCGGGGTACACACGTAAAGATAACCGGGCTGTTTCTGTCCTGGTGTTCCCCCTCCTGACCAAGGATGACCGTCAGAAGATCATCGTATGTCCTCTAAGATGATCCTATAAGACCATCTCGTGTCTGAGGTGTATTTAGACTGAATTTGTCCCGATAATTGGGTCCGAAACAAGTCGGGCCGACAATCATAAATATTAAACTTGTTCAATATTTATGACCCGAAATCGTCATGTGTGGTGAAAGTGAACGACTCCCGAGTCATGACTTCGTGAATTGAAGCGAGCTGACAGAGGGTCAAAGAACCAAATACAGCGAATAAAAACCAAACATGGCCGACGGGAGAACGGGATTTAGTCCAGGATTTTCCTGTCCAACATTCTCCCAAAACCACCATCATTCCCTCCTCTTGTGTTTTCCCGGTTGTTGCTGTTTCCTCTTCGTTTTTATTAGATCAGGTTTGATCACGCGAGATTTCTGTCTTGGAGGACTAGATTCTAGATCAGTGTTGGAACATTTATGATCATTTCTTCATGGAAATACAATCAGACCGAGACGTTAAGACAGAAGAACTACAGCGTCTGTAAAATGATCAATATGGTGATTATTACTTCAAGGAAATGATAAAGAAATGATCATAAATGTTCTTCCTTGAGCTGCGGCACCCCGCTGTAGTCTGTAATGGACTGGCCTGAGGTCTCCCTACAAACAAGCGTCTGCTGGAAGAGAGTAGGTGAGTTGTGTTTAGTCTCTTTGCTAAAGAAATGAGTCAAAGTTAAAAAGATGTTTGGTGTCTAGTACTATGTCTGTGACCCTATATGTACTAACCTCAGTAGAACATGGTGTAGTTTTGTTCAGTAACAGAACCTCATTGAAAAATTAGCTGATTTAACTTTACTGTGCTCTTGTTCAAATATATTAACTCGACAGCACATAAATCCATACCTGTTAACAAAATCATGATTTTATTGATAATTCGGCTCAATAAAAACACCTTTACCTTTTCATTTTACTACAGTAGAAGTTTATTGGCCCAGATTACAGACTACAGAGGTGGAGAAACGCCCCCGCTTAAATTTGTTTTCTTAGGAGTTAGAACAACTCTGAATATAGTGCTATGGCTGTGACCCTATATGTCCTGTTGATGAAGTTAGGTGCTGTTCTGAGCATTATCTGTGGCTATAGAGTGGCGTTTTGGTTGGGGGCGTGGCTCTCTGTATTTCTATCCTGCGGTCGTTACTAAAGTTGGTCTAACTAGAGAAGCAAGCGGTCGACAACATTCATCTCTGGAGGGGGGCGGGGTCTAACTCGGTGTTACGGTGGGTTTGACCCTAAATTAGTTTTACAGCAGAATATCCCTTTAAGTTCATGTGATTGGTGGGCTGACTCAGTGACTTCCTCTCTCATGTGTTCACAGCGATCTTCAGATCTAGAGTTGGTTTATCTGCACACAGCATCATCGCTCTATGATATACATCAGCTGTAGTTTGTTGCACGTTAATGTTTGGACGGTCAGGCGTGGTCACAAACTTCAGATTCACTCCGACAGCCAGAGCGTCTCCTGTCTGTCGGTTGGTTAACAAACAGCTGATGAGTTATCGTCCACGTCTCTCCAGACTCCTCACTCCTGCTCCTCCTCACTGTGGTCCGTCTCTCTCGTTTTTCCAGCCCTCCTGCTTCACTTTCATGTTTGGATCTGAAGCACAGACAGAAAAGTTTGGTCATATAAAAGTGAGTTTCTGTAAACATGTCAGAGAGTCTGAGAAACGACGGGAACCTTCAGAGACACGGTGGGACTGTAGGTGAGGACAGAGAGGAGGACTGTGAGGACGCACAGACGGACAGAGAGCAGGATTCATGTCAGGGAGGAATGAGAAGTATCCGACTGAGCCTGAGGAAACACAGAGCCGCTCTCTCTGAGAAACTCTGGACGTAAACAGAAAGTGTCTGTAAAGCCCTGAGCTGAGCTGCGTTCAAGAGCTCGACGGAGGAAACCCTGAACACGGACTGAATCCACGTCATCGTCCTTCAGATGTTTACAGACGGGAAATAAACGAGGAGACGTTCACGGGTTCATCAGAATCATCCAAAGTCAGAGGGTCTGAGGGATGATCAGCTGTTTTAGTTCAGGTCTGAGGTCAAAGGTTAAAAACGGTCGTCTGCAGATTTGAACAAACAGAGCGGCGTCTGTTTCTCGCCTCGCTCCGACCTCCGTCACTCCTGAAGGTCGTCAAAGTTTCTCGTTGAGTCGATCGCTCAGCGGTGTGTTAGCGCCGCGGTGTGACGTTTCTGACCTGGAGGAGGGAGAGCGGCAGAGACCGGCAAA
>OY660869.1:35845000-35932500 GCA_962446985.1 Xyrichtys novacula | reverse complement strand
AGCTGGGAACCAACGGCGTGATCCACTACATCAACGAGCTGCTCATCCCGGACTCAGGTACCAGGACTACCATCAAAGACCAGCAGGACCACCAGTCCTGCACCAGATATTCTTTTTTGTGGGATGGTAGGAGAAGGTCCCGCCTCCTTGTCCTCTGATTGGCTAGAAAAGCTGGAAACGTCATCAAACGTCCAATCCAAGCCCGGGCTGTCGGCTCGAATAGATCAGTACCGCACTTCTGAGTCTCCTAACCTGACAGACGAGGACGTTTCACAGCCATTTAGCGAGACTCTGAGCTCCTGAGTGTCGGGAAACGTGGAACCCAAAGGGTTAAACTCGAGACGGTTTTCAGTGTTAAAGGGGGCGGGGCCTCAAATTTCGGTTAGTATAGATAATTATGTAGTAGACAGGACACGGAAATGCAGGACAGTCTGCTGCTGTCACTGAAACAGACAGATGTGACCTGGGTCCTGGCGCCCCTCCTGTTCAGGTCTGCTGTCACTCCTCACCCCCAATTTTCACCGCATCCAGAACGGTTCCAATCCAGAACAGCGGCGATTTTCGCCATCCGCCAATTTCTACCAGATCCGTTTGTGAGGCAAATTTGCGGCGGATTACAAACAGCAGGAATTGTAACCCTCAGATTCACGTTCAATCGCACGAAGACAGACATAGACACACATAGACATATAAGCAGTAGATTGTGTCCTTCCAGAGGAGGAAATCTACTTCTAGACTTCTAGAATCAGCATCTCCTCATCCATGGTGTCATCGGGGTGAAATGACGTCTAAAAACCTTTCACTTGTTCGTCTCCGCCCGTTTGCATGGTGTGAAATACGATCCTCCTGAAACACGGAGTGTTTTATTTTGAAAAGAAGCCGGATGTTTTATTTTGAAGTCTGTGCTCGACTTCCTTTCCAGCACGGGTTAATCTGTGCTGAATTTATCCGCCATGCTCCGGCGTCCAGAAAAAATAGAACTCTTGTGATCAGCTGAGGAGTCCGGCGATCCGCAGAGGAACGGAAAGAAGTCGGTGTAAATTGACACGTTAACTTGAATGGTTACGATCAGCTACGATCGGAGGATACGACCTTTGAGGAGACCATCAGGATGAAGGTGGAGGTTGGGGGTAATCTACTGAAGCTGCAGTACTGGATCTGAACTACAGGGGGCAGATCTCTTTTGTTATCAGCCTAGATGTCACACCGTAGATCTGCTCCGTCTCATCAGATCTGAACTTTGTTTTTTTTTTTTCAGCTAAGGTTCTGCTGGAGTTAGCCGAAGGTTCATCTGTTTCCACGGCGACCAAGCTGTTTGTGGACGCAGGTCTGACCCCCCACCTGACGGGCTCCGAGGCTCTGACCCTGCTGGCTCCTCTGGACGAGGCGTTCAAAGGTAACAGCTCCCCCTGCTGACCTCTGACCTCCAGGACTCTGCGTCACTTTTCACGTTGTCGTTAAAGTGATGATTCACTGTGGTGTGTGTGTGTGTGTGTGTGTGTGTGTGTGTGTGTGTGTGTTACAGGTCCCGTCTCCATGACCCCTGACATGAGGACTCTGCTGACCAACCACGTCCTGAAGGAGCAGCTGTCCTCCAACTCTCTGTATCACGGTCAGGAGCTGGAGACGCTGGGAGGACTCCGCCTGCGAGTGTTCGTCTACAGAAACGTGAGAAACTCATTTTTGAGTCTCTGAGACCGTTTTCAGATTCAACAACTAAACCAGCAGTTCGGACCGATTTACCCCAAATGTAGTTTCCAGTATTCAGGAGGTGAAAGTAACAGCTTTAAATACAGTTACCCACAATGCAAAGTGCTGAGCAGACGGCAGAATAGCAGAGAGCGGCAAAACTTTTCAGCAGAGTCCTCCTGACAGCCTGTCCTCTTCTTCTTCTTCTCCTTCTCCTTCTCCTTCTTCTTCTTCTTCTCCTTCTTCTTCTTCTTCTTCTTCTTCTTCTTCTTCTTCTTCTTCTTCTTCTTCTTCTTCTTCTTCTTCTTCTTCTTCTTCTCCTTCTTCTTCTTCTTCTTCTTCTTCTTCTTCTTCTTCTTCTTCTTCTCCTTCTTCTTCTTCTTCTTCTCCTTCTTCTTCTTCTTCTCCTTCTTCTTCTTCTTCTTCTTCTCCTTCTTCTTCTTCTTCTTCTTCTTCTTCTTCTCCTTCTTCTTCTTCTTCTTCTTCTTCTCCTTCTTCTTCTCCTTCTTCTTCTCCTTCTTCTTCTTCTTCTTCTTCTCCTTCTTCTTCTCCTTCTTCTTCTTCTTCTTCTTCTTCTTCTTCTTCTTCTCCGACAAGAACGTTTGTTTTCATACCGAACAGTTTTTATCTCCATCTCCATCAAAGCCTCAAATTTTCCGCCTTCTCCTCGTCCTTTATTCTGTACGGTACGCCTGATGATGACCACACACAGCGCACGCCATCAGCCATGTTTCCATCCCACAGCTGGACAGTCAGCTGACATTAGAGGGGGTCTGAACAGTCGGACTGACAGGAGACGGGAGTTTGGATTGGAGGGTTAACTGATGATGGATCAGAGGGTCATCAGTTTACACGATCGGCCAACAAAATAACATTTCACTTTGAGACATCTGAAACTTTTTCCTCGCCAAAGCGAGAGCGACAAAAGAGCGATGACGAAAACCATGAACAAGGTCAGTCACATTTTTAGGAGGTTCTGTTTCAGCCCAGTCATCTTTGAGCCCAACGGACCGACACAGTGTGACCAAAAACCATCAACGAGGACAACAGAACCGACAACAGAACCGACAACAGAACTTTGAGAATCAAACGCCGCCAGATCATCGACGAGTCATCGCAGAGACAGAACAGGTTCTGATGGTTTTGGACTAAAAAATCCAGAAAAATCAAATTAAAACAGAAAAGATTTTTTTCAGTGAGTAAATGAACGAACAACTCTGTGAGAGTATGATGGACTTTTCCAAACTGGAAACCAGTTAAACCAGTTAAACCAGTTAAACCAGTTAAACCAGTTAAACCAGTTAAACCAGTTAAACCAGACCAACCAAACTACAGAATAACAGCCGACTGTATACTACTATAGAACTCAGTACTCAGTACTCAGTATGAAGTATCTACTGTATACTACTATAGAACTCAGTACTCAGTATGAAGTATCTACTGTATACTACTATAGAACACAGTACTCAGTACTCAGTATGAAGTATCTACTGTATACTACTATAGAACACAGTACTCAGTATGAAGTATCTACTGTATACTACTATAGAACACAGTATGAAGTACTCAGTATGAAGTATCTACTGTATACTACTATAGAACTCAGTACTCAGTAGTCAGTATGAAGTATCTCCTGTATACTACTATAGAACACAGTACTCAGAATGAAGTATCTACTGTATACTACTATAGAACACAGTACTCAGTCTGAAGTATCTACTGTATACTACTATAGAACACAGTACTCAGTATGAAGTATCTACTGTATACTACTATAGAACACAGTACTCAGTATGAAGTATCTACTGTATACTACTATAGAACTCAGTACTCAGTATGGACTGAATACTGCGGTCAGCAGCAGTCTGCAGAAGGACTAATTGGAAACCAGCCCTCGACTCGGGTTTGGATCAGATCCTCTGCAGCTGATTGGGTTTGTGGTGGTGGTTTTCAGGGTCTGGTTCTGGTCTGCAGCTCTTTGTTGTGGCGTGTTTAACCAGAAGCTGTTTGTGGGTCTGGTTCTGGGTTCAGACGGGGATTCCTGTTCCCTGGAAAAACTCGCCCGTCGTCTGTTTCTGCAGAATTTCTCGCTCAGATAGTTTCCACATGATCCCACTCCGATGGTTCCTGTCAGCTCGCTGAAGCAGCTGCTGTGTGGGAACAGATCCGTTTGTCAGGCTGTCTGTTGGGTCGTCTGTTGCCGGGCGGATCAGGAGGATGGTCCATCTTCGTTGGCCGTAAATACAGTGTGGTGATGTCATGAGGTCGACGGGTTCCTGTCTGTTTGTCATTAATGGCGTGAATCACGGCGTGTCTCAGGAGTCAGACAGAAAACAATGAAGTGTTTGTAATTAAAAGATATTCTTCAACAGCAATGACAGCGTGAACCGACCCGGGCCCATTACTGCGACCACATGATGTCATCATGATGTCATCACGCCGCCCTGTGGGGACGTGAATCAGAGCGGCGAACAGCAGAGTCAATGTTCTGGTTCTGGAGGAAATAAAACCTCAAACCTCCTCCAGACCAGGATCCAACCTGACCCCTGTGTGTACACAATCTGAGCTCAACTGCCCCCCCCAAGGGGTGTTTCCATGGCAACGGAAGTAAACAAACATGGTGTCTAAGGAAGAGGGTCAAAATCTGTACCTGCAGCTCAGAAGGAGGTCGGGAAGATGAGAGAGAAAATATTTTTGATTCCAACAAAAATGAATTAAAAAAAGAGTGAAATGACGTTTGTTCTCATTTGATCTCATCTGAACTCTTAAAGGGATGAGCGTTCGGGTCAGAACCTCTCAGAACCAGCTGAACTATCCTGCAGAGTCCACCGTTCATAGAAAACTGTACTCCACGTCCTGTTACTGCCGTAAAACCTCAGGTGACGCCTGGTTCTGCCACATCTAGGTGGTTCATTTCTACAACAGAGACGGTGACGGCTCTGAGAAATCAGCGTCAGGTAAAAATCGAAGAAAGCTCCGCCCACAGGTGAGACAGGTGAGACAGGTGAGACAGGTGAGACAGAGGAGCAAACACGCGAACAGCTGATTTATGGTCAGGAATCCTGTAGGTCACGAAAACACAAACAGTCAGATCATTTGGGGTCTCAGGTGGTCGTCTGGACTGGTCTCTGCTGGTCTCTGGTGGTCTCAGGTGATCTCTGCTGGTCTCTGGTGGTCTCCCCCCTGTGGCTCCACATGTTTCAGGTCCTGGACTTGTGGGTGGTTCGCATTTCTGCTCACTAATGAACTCCACAGACCACAAAGAGTTTCCTGCTTCCCACGGCTGCTAAATCTTTCCAGACACAGTGTGTGTGTGTGTGTGTGTGTGTGTGTGTGTGTGTGTGTGTGTGTGTGTGTCTCACATCGTTATGATGGTTTCTTTGTTCTGTCTCTCATGACTTCATGATGTTTTCCGTGAACGTTCAGCAGACTAACAGACGTGACTGACTGCGTTTCTCTCCCAGAAGTTAAAGTTCATCGTCTTTATTTCAGCAGCTGTTCACCTTCAAACCAAAACTCATGTCAGAAAAGACCGAAATATTCTGTTTCAGATCTAAACATGTTCGACTCAGCTGATCTCTGTGGACCCAAAACCCCCAAAATAAACAAACAGGGTGGATCGGCACAAACCGATACAACCTGACTTTGACTAATCAATGAAAGTGATCGATCGAACTCTGATCCAGAAACAACAGAGACGGACTCACTGAAAACAGAGATCAGCTTCGTTAGAGAACACCCAACTGCAGTCTAAGTCTATATCAGTCTATGTCTATATCAGTCTAAGTCTATATAAGTCTATGTCTATATCAGTCTAAGTCTATATAAGTCTATGTCTATATCAGTCTATGTCTATATCAGTCTAGATCTATATCAGTCTAAGTCTATATCAGTCTAAGTCTATATCAGTCTATGTCTATATCAGTCTAGATCTATATCAGTCTAAGTCTATATCAGTCTAAGTCTATATCAGTCTAGATCTATATCAGTCTAAAGTCTATAGCAGTCCAAAGTCTATATCAGTCTATGTCTATATCAGTCTAAGTCTATATCAGTCTATGTCTATATCAGTCCAAAGTCTATATCAGTCTAAGTCTATATCAGTCTAGATCTATATCAGTCTAAGTCTATATCAGTCCAAAGTCTATATCAGTCCAAAGTCTATATCAGTCTAGATCTATATCAGTCTATGTCTATATCAGTCTAAGTCTATATCAGTCTAAAGTCTACATCAGTGTAGATCTATATCAGTCTAAGTCTATATCAGTCTAAGTCTATATCAGTCTAAGTCTATATCAGTCTAGATCTATATCAGTGTAAGTCTATATCAGTCTATGTCTATATCAGTGTAAGTCTATATCAGTCTAAGTCTATATCAGTCTAAGTCTATATCAGTCTAACGTCTATATCAGTCTAAGTCTATATCAGTCTGTCTATATCAGTCTAAGTCTATATCAGTCTAAGTCTATATCAGTCTAAGTCTATATCAGTCTAGATCTATATCAGTCTAAAGTCTATATCAGTGTAAGTCTATATCAGTCTAGATCTATATCAGTCTAGATCTATATCAGTCTATGTCTATATCAGTCTAAGTCTATATCAGTCTAGATCTATATCAGTCTATGTCTATATCAGTCTAAGTCTATATAAGTCTATGTCTATATCAGTCTAAGTCTATATAAGTCTATGTCTATATCAGTCTATGTCTATATCAGTCTAGATCTATATCAGTCTAAGTCTATATCAGTCTAAGTCTATATCAGTCTATGTCTATATCAGTCTAGATCTATATCAGTCTAAGTCTATATCAGTCTAAGTCTATATCAGTCTAGATCTATATCAGTCTAAAGTCTATAGCAGTCCAAAGTCTATATCAGTCTATGTCTATATCAGTCTAAGTCTATATCAGTCTATGTCTATATCAGTCCAAAGTCTATATCAGTCTAAGTCTATATCAGTCTAGATCTATATCAGTCTAAGTCTATATCAGTCCAAAGTCTATATCAGTCCAAAGTCTATATCAGTCTAGATCTATATCAGTCTATGTCTATATCAGTCTAAGTCTATAGCAGTCCAAAGTCTATATCAGTCTAGATCTATATCAGTCTAAGTCTATATCAGTCTATGTCTATATCAGTCTAAGTCTATATCAGTCTAGATCTATATCAGTGTAAGTCTATATCAGTCTATGTCTATATCAGTGTAAGTCTATATCAGTCTAAGTCTATATCAGTCTAAGTCTATATCAGTCTAACGTCTATATCAGTCTAAGTCTATATCAGTCTGTCTATATCAGTCTAAGTCTATATCAGTCTAAGTCTATATCAGTCTAAGTCTATATCAGTCTAGATCTATATCAGTCTAAAGTCTATATCAGTGTAAGTCTATATCAGTCTAGATCTATATCAGTCTAGATCTATATCAGTCCAGATATAGAGGGCACACATGCTCAGTGGTCCGAGTCCAGAACCCTGTGGAACTCCATGACTCAGTTTTTCTAACATTAGATTCTTACTTTGGTATGACAGACCGACCAATCAGAGCCCTCCAACCTTCTCTGTCTGCAGGTGGAGGTTCAGGTGTCGTTGAGGCTTCAGTCAGTCGGGTTCTTGTGTGTAGATCTTAGTGGATCTTGGAGGATGATGTAGTTCTGGTCTCACGTCCGCCCTCCTCTCTGTGTCTGTAGAGCCTCTGCATCGAGAACGCCTGCATCGCCGCTCACGATAAGAAGGGCCGATACGCCACCCTGTTCACGGTGGACAAGGTCCTCACCCCTCCCATGGGGACAGTGATGGACGTGCTGAAGGCTGATGACCGCTTCAGGTGAGTCCTCGTCTGTAACCTTCAGGAGAGCTCCTTTGAGCGGAGACGTCGTTTGGACACGTGAGAGAATCAAACAGAAACTGGGATGAGTCAGAGTGTTCAGGACGTTCCAGGAGCTTTAACGACGTGGACTCAGAGAGTTCAGCTCTGATGGTTCCAGCAGACGCCATCACCTCCTCCTCCTCCTCCTCCTCCTCCTCCGCCTCCCTGTGTTTTCTCAGGCTCAGGATTCCTCCAGCAGGACTTCACTAACAGCTCTCAGTCTGATCATCATCAGGCTCTCAGCTGTCGTTAAGTCTCCACATGATTGAACGTGGAGGGTCTCTGTGGGGTCTCCACCTTCTGGTCTGCTGTGAGGAGGAGGAGGAGGAGGAGGAGGAGGAGGAGGAGGAGGAGGAGGAGGAGGAGGAGGAGGAGGAGGTGTGCTGACGTGAACCTGTTCTGCAGGGAAACACAAACAGAGAGGCCGTCGATAAAAGAAGAGCAGCCTCATTAAAAAGGTGAAAATCTCTCCTCTGTGGTTCAATAACGTCTTCATGAAGAAAAACCAGCGAGTGCATGAAGAGCTTCACAGCCGCTGAATAAACCTGGAGCTCAGACTCGCTCTGACGTCTTTTTAAAATTTGAATCAGAATAAAGAGTCGTGTCCAGAAATGAAAAATCAGCATATACCGGGAAAAAACGACAAAGTTACAACAAAAAAACCATGAAGACACTTGGACGAAGTGGAGGAAGACGCTGAGACCTTCACAGAGGCAGGAGATCACTGAGAGCGAGAACTTGGTGAAGAAGGAAAGGGAACAGTTCTGCTCCCTGAGATGGACCCGCTCCTCCTCACACCTCCTGAAGAGGGAGACAGAGAGAGGTCAGAAACATGTCTTCACAAAACACGGCAGAAACAGGATCAGAAGATCTGAGTTAGAGTCGATTTTAATGAGAAGAAGAGGTCCGAGGATCGACCCCTGTGGAACTCCACTGATACTCAGTAAATACACACGTGTGTCACAGAGGCGTCTTTCTAGAAGATCTCAGTCTGGACCTGTTTCAGAGGTTTGTCTTCAGCCTCCCAAACGTCCCGTAGAAACCAGCTGACAGCAGAAGTTTCCATGAAAAGAGTCTCAGATTAGAGCAGAGTCTGTGTCTTTCCTGTAAATGAATGTTGTTGTTTTCTCCGCTTTAAAATAGATTTACACACACACACACACACACACACACACACACACACACACACACACACACACACACACACACAGAAGTGTGTTTTTATTTTCAAACATCTGCCTGTTAAACTGAACATCTTTTTCTGCGTTTGTTTGGGTTTCTGGTCCAGAACTATGTGACAGGGTTCTTCTTGTTTTTCTTGTTTTTGTTGATTTATTGACTTTTCTAGAAACTGAAGACTCTGTTGTCACGATAAAACAGATGACTGAGTGAACGCTTCAGCTCGGTCTGAGACGCTGAAATCTATATTTACGGTGATTTTGTGTCATCAACGCCGTTATTATCGCCACGTTTTCCTCAGAGACTCCTCCTCTCAGAGGTGTAAGAATCAAACGCTCCTCCTCTCCTTTCAGTCTCCTGGTCGGGGCCATCCAGACGGCGGGGATGACTGAGCTCCTGAACCAGCAGGGGGCGCTCACCTTCTTCGCTCCCACTAATGAGGCCTTCAGCGCCATGCCGCCGGCTGAGCTCAACAAACTGATGCGTGAGTTTAAACGGGTCTCTGTTCAGTTTCAGGTCGCCGTGGTCGCCTCCTCTCGTACCCGGGGTCTACAGGAACAAATCAACGTCATGCTGTGAAGTAGAAGAAGAGCGTTAGTCGTAGACTGAGACCATGAGACCGTCAGGGAAATGTAAACGAAGAGAATCAATCAGCTGTGAAGTCGGAGTATCCCTCATAGACTTCTGTTCAATCAGTCGCCCCCTGGTGGACGTTAGAGAGTCTGCAGGTGTCTGTGAAGATCATCAGCTCGCTGACGTCTGTCCTGATGACGGATGATTGTATCTGCGCTCGGCGGGACCGTCCATCACTGGTGTTTACCTGTTGTGTCCCCGTCTCCTAGGTAACCGTCAGGAGCTGTCTGCGGTGCTCAGGTATCACCTGGGGGAGGGCTTGCTGGTCAGCGGGGGAGTCAGCTCTCACACCAGAGTCAAACCGCTGCAGGGGGAGAGACTGGAGCTGGGCGTGGTCAGTCTCCGCCCACACTTTCACGCTTTCAAATAACTTTATTTAAACACAGACGATAACACACACCTGTACCTGTTACAGAGGAACTACACCGTCTACGTCAACAGGATCCCCGTGGTCGAAGGCGACCTGATGGCGACTAATGGAGTGGTCCACGCCATCAACAGCATCATCAAACCTCTGCGTGAGTCACAGCGCCCCCTGCCTCATGTTTGATGGTTGAACAGGATCAGTTTTTGTCCTCAGACTCTGCAGAGTCCAGGATCACGGTTTCTGTGTGTTTGTGTGTCTGCAGCTCCGAAGGTGGAGCGAGAGCAGGCGGACGGACCTGCAGCTCCGCCCAGATCAGCCGCTTCCTCCAGGGTGAGGGAACACACACACACACACACATATGAACACATACACACACAAACACATGAACACACACACACACACACACACATGAACACACATGAACACACACACACACACACACATGAACACACATGAACACACACACACACACACACACACACACATGCACACACACACACACACACATATGAACACACACACACACACACACACATGAACACACACACACACACACACATGAACACACACACACACACACACACACACATGAACACACACACACACATGAACACACACACACATGAACACACACACACACACACACACACACACACATATGAACACATACACACACACACACACACACACATGAACACATACACACACACACACACACACACATGAACACATACACACACACACACACACACACGAACACATACACACGAACACATACACACACACACACACACACACATGAACACATACACACACACACACATGAACACATACACACACACACACACACATGCACACACACACACATGAACACACACACACACACATGCACACACACACACACACACACACATGAACACACATACACATGAACACACACATGAACACACACACACACACACACACGCACACACACACACACACACACATACACATGAACACACACAAGAACACACACACACACACACACATGCACACACACACATGCACACGCTCACACACGCTCACACACACACACACACACACACACACACAAGAACACACACACACACATGCACACACATGCACACACACACACACACACATGAACACACATACACACATGAACACACACACACACACGCACATGAACACACACATACACATGAACACACACAAGAACACACACACACACACACACACGCACATGCACACACACACACACATGCACACACACACACATGAACACACACAAGAACACACACACACACACACACACACACATGCACACACACACATGAACACACACACACACACGAACACACACACACATACACACACACACACACACATGAACACACAAACACACACATGAACACACACACACACACACACGAACACACACACACACACACACACACACACACACACACACACACAGATTTGAGAAAAGCGTCCCAGCAGAGCGCGGCGGTCTCTGCTCGCCTCTGAACTAAAACTTTAAATCATTGATTTTAAATCGATTGATTGATCTTCTGCTGGAGGTTCTGATGATTTTCTCTCTCTTGGTTTTTTCTCTCAGGTCGACTCCAAGAGCTTCAGGGACGGTGAGTTTCCTGTCCGTCTCACTCTCCCGCTCTAACTGACGGTTTCTCTCCGGTTCGATGTTTCCTGTTTGTTTCTTTCAGACGATCTTTTCCAGAAGGTGGTCCGCAGCCGCTCCAGCAGGGCGATGGCTAAGAGTCAGTAAAACTGCAGAGGAGGAGGAGGAGGAGGAGGAGGAGAACCGTCCCATCAGAACTTCACCTGTGCTCATCACAAAGGGTCAAAGGTCACAGATATAAGTCCTCCGGTCTTCAGTTTCTCCTGTTTCAGAAACTCTGAAGCAGGAGAAACTGAAGTTCAGCAGGTTCCTGTCTGATCGGCAGAGCGCCTCACTTTGCCCTGAGTTTGGCCTCTCAGGCGGCTCTGACGGCTGATTGGTGGCGCTCCTGTCTGAAAGGTCACAGGTCATCATGATAGAGTAAAGTTTGTATTCATGCATCAATATTTTCACTCTGATATCAAACTCATGTAGCTTTTTTTAGACAGGAAATAAAATCCATGTATGTTTTTTTTTTTTTTTACTGCGTCTGAAACCAAATAAGCATCTCTGCAGGTCGGTGAAAGGCATTCTGGGAAGTGTAGGAGGAAGTGAGGAGAAGAAGAAATCGAGTTTTTAACAAGTTTCTCTTTTTTATGTTTTTACTGTTTTTTTTTTTTTGTACTGTAAAGAAGTTTGAAGTTTCACATGTAAACTTTTGTTAAGTGTGTGTGTCTGTCTGTGTGCGTGTGTGTGTGTGTGTGCGTGTGTGTGCGTGTGCGTAGACTCTGTGTGTGGTGGTCCTGCAGCATGTCGCAGGTCTGAACACACAGAGACTCGCTGTTTTAGGATTTTTGTACAAAATAAAGATGAAAATGAGCTTCAGGAGCCTCCTCTGTGTGTGTGTGTGTGTGTGTGTGTGTGTGTGTGTGTGTGTGTGTGTGTGTGTGTGTGTGTGTGTGTGTGTGTGTGTGTGTGAAAGCCTCAGGGGTTACTCGGGGTTCACGTCTCTCTCTGTTGGTTTGTAAAAAGGCTGCAGAGCGTCGACGCGTCACAGCCGTCACGCCGACTTAAATCATGTGTGACCTGTGCACGTTTCCTTCACGTGCACGCTCCCCCTGCGCCGCTCAGAGTTGAGAAACATAAATGAGGTCCAGGTGAGACCAACAGAAACACAGATCCTTTTTTTACAGAGTCTAATATGAGACAGTGAACGCCTCACAGATAGACGTTCACTGTCCTCTAGAGGGACGAGGAACACACACACACACACTAACACACACTGAAACACACACACACACTAACACACTTAAACACACACTTAAACACACACTAACACACACATTTAAACACACAAATAGATTTAAAAACACACACACACACACACATACATAAACACACTTTAAACAAACACACAACCATGTATTTTAACACTCAAATATTTGAACACACATACATACACATAAAAACACACACACTCATACACACACACAACATATAAACACATTCAAACACACACACACACATTTAAACACATACACACGTTTAAACACACACACACATTTAAACACAAACACACACATATTTTCAGGGAGATAACCTCACATCCACTCACACACCTTCAGGTCTCCACTTAACTAAAATAAAAAAACATCCCAGAATGTGTGTGTGTGTGTGTGTTTAAGTGTGTGTGTGTGTTTAAGTGTGTGTGTGTTTAAGTGTGTGCACTTTCCTACCCCTCTTGGTAAAAGTGTTACAACACCAAGTACCTCTCTTGGATAGGTAGGAAAGTGCACACACACACACACACACACACACACACACACACACACACTTAAACACACACACACACACACACACATATTTGTAGATTTATATTGAATTTCCCTTTGGGGATTTATAAAGTTCTTCTTATTCTTATTTAAACACACACACTTAAACACACACAGACACACTTTAACACACATATTTAAACAGATATTTACACACACACACACACACACTTTAAAACACACACACACACACAGACACACACACACACACACACACACACACACACACACACTAAAACACACACACACACACACACACACACACACACACACACACACACACATAGACACATATTTAAACAGACACACACACACTTAAACACACACAAACACACACACACTTAAACACACACACACACACATATTTAAACAGACACACACACACACACACAGACAAACACACACACACACACTTAAACACACAAACACACACACACACACACACTTAAACACACAAACACACACACACACACACACACTTAAACACACATATTTAAACAGACACACACACACACACACACATATTTAAACACACACACACACACAGTTAAAAACTCGTTTTATTGCAGATTCTGTGTTTTTTTTATCCGGTTGGAGGAGAAACGAGGAGGCGGATTCGGCTCCAACTTTCCTCTTCATGATGTGTGAAACTGTTTCTGACTGTGGCTCAAATTTAAACCCAGAAGAAGAATTTAAACAGAAACAGACCCGAGGAACCGAGGAACCGAGGAACGGAGGAACGAAGGAACGAAGGAACGAAGGAACAGAAACGGAGAGGTGGAAATCAGAGCTGCTGCTTCAGGACGCTGGTTTAGGAGTCTTCAGGTTTCAGGTTCAGGTCAGATCACCGCAGAACAAAAACAACAAGAACAGATTATTACAGATTATTATTATAATCCTGATGCAGGTCAGAGACCGTGCTTCATCAGTGAGGTCCACTCTGAAAACCATCATCATCATCATCATCATCATCATCGCGAACGTCTGTTTAAACCTTTGAGAGACCCGTGAAGCTCAGACCTGAAGGTCAGGAGGTCTAACTCTGCTCGGAGGAGGTTCATGTGTGGGATAAGTCTTTCCTGGTCCAGGTGAGTCCCTGTGAGATCAGACCTGGACGAACAGGAACATCGTGTTAGAACAACAGAACAGTCCGATCCTTCAGCAGAGTCAGAAAAACACATAAATCCCTGAGGAGTCCAGATTTAAAAACACTCAGACTGAGTTTTCATGACAAAAAAAAGGGGGCGGAGGACTTTTCTGCAGGACCAATCAGAGCTCCTGAAAAAAAAGGAAAAAATCTGGGGTCTTTGGTCAGGAACCTCCCCAGATCTTAATCCTATACAGAGAGTTTATGGTCAATCGAACAAACTGACACTCGTGAAATAATGAAACTTTAAAACATAAAAACAAGAAGATCTAAAAACGCTGAAGCAGCAGAGTTTGTGAAAATTCATATGTGTGTCATTCTCTAATCTTCTGACCTCGGCTGTAGTCCTGGTCCGGCCCTGACGTCTCTCTTGACGCCATCGTCGTTTTCTTCTGCTTCATCCAGGTCTGGCAGCAGCTTCAGGACTGAAGCCCAGACGGCGAGAGATATAGTCCCTCCACCTGGTCCTGGGCCGACCACGAGGTCTCCTCCCGGTGGGACATGTCTGGAACACCTCTAACAGGAGGCGTCCAGAAGGCGTCCTAACACCTCAGCTGACTCCTCTGGACGTGGAGGAGCAGCGGTTCTCCTCTGAGCTCCTTACCCTATCTCTAAGGCTGAGCCCGGACACCCTGAGGAGGAAACCCATTTCAGCCGCTTGTATCTGCGATCTTGTTCTTTCGCTCATTACCCAAAGTTCATGACCATAGGTGAGGATCGGCACGTAGATCGACCGGTAAATCCAGAGTCTCTCCTTACGGCTCAGCTCTTTCTTCACCACCACTGATCGGTTAATCGTCCGCATCACTGCTGACGCCGCTCCATCCTACCCTCACTCCTGAACAAGATCCTGAGATACTTGAACTCCTCCACCTGAGGCAGGACCGCCCCTCCAACCTGGAGAAGGTGATTGACCTTTCTCTGACTGAGGACCATGACCTCGCCGCTCTCCTGTCCCACGCTCCTGTGGTGGTTTTCAGGAACAGCTGGAGTCTTCCTGCTGAGTCAGAGTCTTTTTATCAAACCGGGATCTGGATCGGACTTTCCCTTTAAACAGACATAGATCCGTGTCTGCATAGATCTGTACGAGAGAGGATGACGACCTTTGACCTGACCATCTTTAAATCCTTCAGCTCCTGCTGTTTTATCCCCTGAAGGTGTTTCTCCTCAGGATCAGGACTCAGAGCTTCTGTCTGTCACTGCAGCTCAGAGAAACATGCTGAACTGGTGTTTTTATTGGATCCTCATGTTGGATTTTATGAGCGGATCAGAGCCGAACGCCTCCGTCTGTCAGGCTGATGACAGTTTGATGCAGAGCAGCTTTCAGGTCTGCAGCTTCTGTCCGTCTCCACGTCTTTGTGCAGAGATGATGGACAGCAGCAGATAACGCGACACAGATGCTGCTCGCTGCAGGGCGGGGGTCTGACCCTCAGACGCCACACGGAGAATCAGAGAAACATGAGAAGATCTGAGGTTCAGCAGTTCAGGCTGTCACCTTCACACAGGTGAATGAATCATGAAGTGAGAGGATGATCCTGAGAGTTCATGCTTTCATTCTCAGAGTGAAGACCTGAGGACCGAAACTAATCTGAGTGACTTTAAAAACAAACTGAAAACAAACATTTTTAGTCTTTTAACTCAATTTTATATCAACAACTTTAAGAGTTTTATCTCGTTCTAGTTTTAATAACAGGATCGTCTTTTATTGAGCTACTTTGATGGTCTTATTTTACTTTCTTTTACTCTTTTTATTTCATTTTATTGATTATTTCTTAAATTTCATTTTATGTTACTTTGTCTTTAGTTTTTAACCTCCAGTGTTTCCTTATCCTGAGTTTTAAAACGGCCTTTCCTCAGTGCCGCATTCCTGTTTCCAGAAGTGAAGGATGAGTGAGGTCAGAGCGCCCCCTGCTGTCTAAAGAAACACGTCATACAAGTAAAACCAGCCCTGGATAAATACAGTCAAACTCAGCAGCTGCTGTTTCTGTTTATAAGTTTGAATTCAGAGTTTGGACGGAGATCAGAAACAACATGACGAGAAAAGAGGGAAATTATTATTATTATTATTGTTATTGTGATTATTATTATTATTAGTGGTAGTAGTAGTAGTAGTATTTTATTGTTATTATTATTATTATTATTATTATTATTATTATTATTATTATTATTATTTTATTGTTGTTATTGTTATTATTATTATTATTATTATTAGTGGTAGTAGTAGTAGTAGTATTTTTATTGTTATTATTATTATTATTATTATTATTATTATTATTTTTATTATTATTTTATTGTTGTTATTGTTATTATTATTATTATTATTAGTAGTAGTAGTAGTAGTATTTTTATTGTTATTATTATTATTATTATTATTATTATCATTATCATTATTATTACTATTATTATAATTTTATTGTTATTATTATTATCATTGTTATTATTGTTATTATTGTTATTATTATTGTTATTATTATTATTATTATTATTATATTTATTATAAAGTATTTAATTTTAAGTTTGTCAGTCGGCGGATTTCTTTATCTGCTGTAGACGTCGTAGAATCAGGGAAATCCTGGAGTCCTGAAACAAGAGCTGACAGCAGAAGATAATAAAACAGCAAAAACAGAAGATTAAACTGTGGTGGCCCAGAAGGTCAATGAGATAAATGAATAAATAAATGAATGATGAAAGGCAAAAAAATATATATATTTGATTTTACACACAAAAAAATATTTTATACATCATGAAAATAATTAACATGCAAACAAAACACATTTGAAAATATTTAAAAAAATTTAAAACAAAAAAAATATTTTTAAATGTGTTCTAATAAACTATTTAAAAATATAGTTTCTTTTCTAAAATATTTTAATGTTTACTTTTTTGCGTTTTACTCAAAATATTAAAGATCAGATTAAATAAAACTTTATCTGGTGTCATTTTCATAAAATCAATGATTTTATATTTTTGTCTGTTTATTTATTCAACAAATCAACGAGCTGATGTTCCTGACTCAGTCCACAGGGGGCGCTGCTGTCCTGTTTCCCTTGTGTGTCACATTAGTTTCAGTCCGACTCTGAACAACATCCTCACATGTGAGAGAAGCAGCAGCAGAGACTGCAGATGTTTTCCTCTCTCAAAGATAAAGTCGGTCAGGTTTTGTTACCGGGAGATGAATTCTCCTTTCAGGCCGACGACACCATCTCTCTGTCGGGTCCCGTGAAGCCGGAGAAGATGGTGTGTGGTCCGGGTCTGAGGCGGAGCGGAGACCGGCTGCTGGTGTGTAAAAGCGGAGTCCTCCGACACAAACCCCCCAACATGTTCTGGATGGACTCCCAGCAGAGGAGGGTAAACTCTCTTTACACTGTAAACATACACGTATTAATATTCATGTCTGCTCGGTGTTCATGTCTCTCTACAAATGTTTAGCGTGTAGGGGCGGCATGCGGAACTCCATTTAGAAAACCTGACATTTAAGGTTTTTATCTCCTTTACTAATGTACGAACAATGCGTCACAGTTTTTGGACTTAAGTCACATTAATACACCACCTTATTGATTACGGCTCTAAGAAAATGTTCTCAAGCTGCTTTTTGTGCCTTTAAAGCTAAACTTTACTCTCTCAGTCTGCCGTTATCTTCTCTGTCCGCTGGAGGGCGCCAAGCTTTACAGCAGCGAGTAAAAGTTCCGATTATTGAGTGAAAAAGTTCCTCAGGTGATGGAGACACTCCCCGAATTATTCACAAAACACCAAACATTTATCACATTTGTGTTTTTATTGTTTTTAAATCAAGTGTCATTGAGATTTATACTTTATTCTTAAACTGAACAAAGTGTAAATGGAGTTCAGCAGTGAATCGCTTGTATCGTGATATATGTAAAAAGTTAGGACACGAGGATCCTAAAAGGGGACATTCCTGGTAAGTACAGGTGTAGCAGCAGTGCATCCTGGGATCTGAGTGTGTCTCTGTCCTCAGTATGTCCCTGTTAAAGGAGAGACGGTCATCGGCATCGTGACGGTAAAATCAGGAGACGTCTTCAAGGTGGACTTTGGAGGGAGTGAGCAGGCGTCTCTGTCCTACCTGGCATTCGAAGGAGCCACCAAGAGGAACCGGCCCAACGTCCAGGTAGGACTCTGAGGACAGGAAGTCCAGGTGAGACACCGCTCCTGCCTGTTTACCTGACCCACCCCCCTCTGTGTGGTGTACCTGTGCAGGTGGGGGACCTGGTCTTTGCTCAGTTCTTGGTGGCCAATAAGGACATGGAGCCCGAGCTGGTCTGTGTGGACAGCGTGGGACGGGCCAATGGGATGGGTGTGTTTGGATCAGGAGGTCTGCTCTTCACCGTGTCTCTGGGACTCGTCAGGAGGTCCGCACATCCTCAGACTCTCATGCCCCCCCCCCTCTGTCCCTCTCAGACTGTAATAACCCCCCCTCTCTGCCCCCCCCCCAGGCTCCTGGCCCCCCACAGTGACGTCCTGCAGGACCTGCAGCAGCTCTTCCCCTGTGAGCTGGTGGTGGGGATGAACGGCCGTCTGTGGGTCAAGTCCTCCAGCCTTCAGCGGACCCTCGTCATCGCCAACCTGCTGCAGAGCTGTGACACCATGACGGCCCCCCAGAGACAGACGCTGTTCAGGAGGGTGGCACAGGGGGCGCTGTAGACCCCGTCAGACCCTGTCAGACTGAAAACCACACCTGCAGCTGGACGGTCCGATCCACCGCTGAGTGAACGTGGATTCTGTAAAAACTGATCCTGGATCAGAGTTTGAAATCATAAATTATAGATTTCTAGTTTTTTTTACTCTTCATAGTTAATGATGAATCTGATGAACGTTCGGACCTTTATCTGCTGTTTGGTTTGGATTCATTAAAGGGACATTCTGCTGTTTTCACACTCAAACTGTGTTTCTTTAAAGTGTTTGTACTTTTGTATAAAACAAATAAACTTTTTCATTAAAGGTGGAGAAAACAGGAATCTGTTAAAGAAGCATCTTTTTATTTTGTGGTTTTTATACAAAAATCTTCTAATATCAGTCAATAGTTATTAGTTATTGATGACATTTGGTAATATATCGATATCTCTGTGTTCTCTTATGTCTGTGTCGTCAACATTTGAACATTGGGAAATTGGTTCAGTTGATCTTCAGGACGGCTGCAGCTTTAAGAACTTCTGCTTGTTGGAGTTTGAGAGTCTAAAGTTCACAGAGACGCTCCTCCTCCTGGATCATAAAAAATCTTGATAACCTCTCCCAGATCTGATCAGGTCCAAAGTCCAAAGTCTGAAGATGGGTGTAACCAACATAAACTGAGCTGACTTTAGATCAGAGCTCAGACCGGGAAATAAAACTCAGTCAGTCATCGTCGACAGCGAGTGTTGAAATGGCGCAGAAAGGAGTTCATCTGGACCATGAGTCTCTCTCTTGTTCCATCTGTTTGGATCTTCTGAAGGATCCGGTGACTGTTTCCTGTGGACACAGCTTCTGCATGAGCTGTATTCAATCCTACTGGGATACTGAGGATGAGAAGAAGATCTACAGCTGTCCTCATTGTAGACGGACCTTCAGACCGAGGCCTGTCCTGAAGAAAAACACCATGTTAGCAGGTTTAGTGGAGGAACTGAAGAAGAGCGGACTCCAAGCTGCTCCTGATGGTTCCTCTGAGGCTGGACCTGAAGATGTGGCCTGTGACGTCTGCAGTGGGAGAAAACTGAAAGCTGTCAAGTCCTGTGTTGTAGAAAGTCCAACATAAACTTAGTAAAACAATGCACAGGAGACAGGATGAGATCTGAAGAACAACCTGGGCGTCTTTAATAGTACAGATGTAGAAATCAGTACAGATGACAAACAGCGTCTCGACCAAGACCAAAGGAAGCACCCCTAGCTTTTCTTCTACTCCCTTTTATCCTGTGTGAGTGTGTGTGTGTGTGTGTGGTGTGTGTGTGTGTGTGTGTGTGTGTGTGTGTGTGTGTGTGTGTGTGTGTGTGTGTGTGTGTGTGTGTGGATGTGTGTGTGTATTCTCCAGAAGGCCTCTCCTGATGTCTTGTCTGCCCCACGACACTTGGTTCAGGTTCGTCTTGACCCAGGCAGAGATTACGTGTTCCAACAGACAGATAGTTTGGGCTACTGCAAGACAGCCTTGCTTACAATCTCATGGTCGTGGGGCTGCAGGATCAGGCCAACCTAGATTAGTTGTGGCTTCTTACTAAAAGATCATTACTCTACATTTCTTAACCTAAATGTATAAAGAGATTCCCCTACACAGTCCCCCCTTTGAAAGTTCTTACTTTCATAAAAACCTGATCATCAAATCAAAACACTAAACATCCTTAAGTGATTAAAATAAACCATGTTCACTAAATTCTAAATGCTACGAGTGTGATTTGCTGCATCTAATACTCAATAATACATGACATGAAACAAACATCAGAATGCATTAACCAGTTATATGAGTAATGTAACCTTATCAAATCGTGATATAACTCCCTCAATTATGCAAAATTTATATAAAACATATAAAATTGTGATATCAATTATCAAAACTGCAGTAATCAATGTTCATTGGATAGCATGATAGCTCATGTTGGTGCTTTCTTCATCATCACTCTATAGGATCATTTCAAATTATATCAGCGCGTAAGACTGAAAACCCTGCTCGGTTGTTTTAACAGGGAAAGAATCTTACGGCCCCGCGCCCTGGCGACCATCCATTTCCTGGATGCGCTGATATAATTTCATTTACACAGAAAAGCAGTCAATTTCTGATATAACATTACATTACATTGTAGCAACCTGCAACAAACCCCTTGATTAATATTTGATTAACCCCTTGATCAGTGTATGATTAGTGTAGTCCTTTAACTCCGCGAATGAACCATGCTCAGTTCAACACCCCGGTGCACTGGATATGATGTTTGTGTCGCTGAAAATCCATTGCTCTTCTTCTTCAAAGTCCAGGAACCGTACAGGTCCCTCAGTCCCTCCTTCATACAACACACGCTGTGCCAGCTGTTTCGGGGGCATTCTATGCATCTCGTGGGCCAGAGCTAAGCTTGCCATGAGTCCCATTTGCTTCTCTGTCCGCCTCCCACATTGTCTCCGAAGGATGGGTACGATGCAACATGTGAGAAAGAAAATCAGAATTAGAACTATCGCAGCACTCATGGCTGCTTTGGCCAAAACGGCTCCCCATTTTCCTAAAATTTGGTCCAACCAGTCCAGTGACAGGTATCCCCCTTTACCAGCATTCTTCTGAAGTTCTGCTCTCAGTCCCTCCAGGTTTTCCATGGCCTTAGAGAAAGCTCCCTCAGGAGCTGTGTTGTTAGGGATATAGGTACAACAATATTTTCCAAATCTCGCACACACCCCACCTTTTTCTGCTAACATCCAATCTAAAACTTGTCTGTTCTGTAATGTCATTGTGCTTGTGGCATGAAGTTGTTCACCAAATGCCTTGAACATTTCAGTTGAGTAATTTACAAATCTCTGCTGTGTGTAATATAGGTAATTTATCCACTTTACATTCTTATTAATTGTTATCCACGGAAGAATGGACTCCAACCCAGCTCTTACTTCATTTTGGGCCTTGAATTCATCTGGTATGCCTGTCGGCAGGCCTATCGCATCCAATTTGATTGTTTCAAAAGGTGTGAACTGACGCTTAACCCTTGACGCTCCCTCTGTAATGTCTTTGATGTTAAGGGCCTGGCTTACACCCTCATATGTCATCACTACTGATATTCGTAGCCTCACTAAGGCACATAACCCTATCCACTTGTATGGAAGGACATTTCGTAACACGTCATCCCCACAAATCCAGTAACTATCTGCAATCCCATTAGACTGTTCACAAAATAAGTGTAAATTTGGAGTCGTCATAGTTAAGTCTTCACACTTTTCCTGACGTGGACCTGGGTTTTCGAACCACACTGGTTCATGTACAAAAATTGGAGTTCTTTTTGCGTGTGGAAACCAAGATAGTACCCAAGTAACATTGCAATGTACAGTAGTGTTCCCCACTTCTATACCTCCGGAGTCATTTAAGAATCCCCCACTAGCAAAACACTCATAACTCTGTGTGTAGTCTACCTTGTATGCCATTGGTGGCTCAATTTGATCAGTTGACAGCTGGAATTCTGCACATTTAGAATCAAGCTTGCAAGTTGGACATTTATCTAGGTAATCATGACTACGTCTGGACCCATATATAAGCCTACACACAATACCACAAATAGGATATTGGAACAACTTCTGATATAAAGGTGAACTCTCTAGCACGTCGCTATTCACTTCGAACTTTCCCTCTTTACATTTCTGACTTTGGTATTGTGCACACTCTCTAAATGTGTACTTCTCAGGAACTACGGTCGGAACTGACAGTGGAGATTCAGTGCATAAAATACATTCTTCAGGAACTACCCCTTTAGCTGTAAACAATGCCCATTCATACCACCCATTATACCTGGCCATCTCCCACCTTTCATCCGGATAACTCTTAATGCTTCTTAAGATTGGCTGTGTGTTTCCCCAAGGTTTTCCCTTGAACAATACATCCATTCCTGGCTGCTCATCAGTGTTTCCTGCATTATCATAGTTATCATAGTCATCCTGAACTGTGCTGTCATCTTCTCCTATCTTCCTACCATGTGTGGTTAACATAGTTTGAGTTGTGGCCCATGTCTTTTTTACCTCCTCACCTATTGTGGTCACTGGACCTGTTCTAGCAGGTGTCACACCTGGCTGCTTTGCTGGTCCTTTCCTGGGTGCTGATGCTGTTATCTTTACCTTAGGATCGTTTCGAACCCTGGCTGGTACTGCTACCTTTCCCTTCCGGGACGGCCGCTTCTTTATTTCCCTGACCCACAATCTATGTCTGCCCCTTTCAATTTTTGTCTGTTTTTGTGTATGACTGTGGCCTTTTATGTGTTGTTTTTCAGAGAATGTTGGCATGGGGTCTAACACTGTCTGGAGTGGTGTGGATTGTGTTTGGGTTGCATCATACTCACGTTCGTTGACAATGTCTCGGGCTCCTTCTTCGGACAGTAGTATCGGCACCAGTGTGACCTTCGTCTGCGCCCCCTCTGTCATCGCGTTCTCTCTTTCCCTTTCCACGCCTACGTTGCCCTTTAGCAACCACATCAGAAACACAGTTACTTTCAAGATTAGTAGCACATTCATTTTTGGAGTCTTTCTCGTCAAGAATTGTACTTCCCTTCGGTCTCTTTGGCAGTTTCGTGCAGTGACTCAGATGATACCACGTCGTGCTGCCCTCTACTTGCACCGAAGTAGGTGTAGCCCGGACCACAGTGTACGGGCCTTCTCTCCGAGGTTCGTGCCACTTTCTTCGAAAGACTTTGATGTAGACCTGGTCCCCTGGCTCCACTGGCCTCTCCACCTCTTGGTTTGGATCAGGTTCACGGCTCTTCTCCTGCAGATATATGGACCTATGTATCGCAGTCAGTTGTCTTATATACTCCTTTAGTTCATTCTGCAACTGCTCAAGTGTGGGGCCCTTGTACGGTCCTCTGCAAGCTGGATGAGGCATAGGTCTACCAGTTAGCATCTCATGTGGCGACAGATTAATCACTCTGTGCCTTTGCATGCGATAGCCCATAAGCGCAAGCGGCAAAGCGTCTACCCAGTTAAGGTTAGTGCTAGCGCAGATTTTGCTGATTCGATTTTTGATTGTTAGATTCACTTTCTCTCCCATGCCCTGGCTCTGTGGGTGATACACACTGCCTAGTCGTTGCTTGATTCGTAGCTGCTGCAATATGCCCTTGGCAACCTTCTGCACAAATGCAGAGCCATTGTCTGAACTAATCTCTGATGGAATGCCAAAACGTGGAATAATCTCTCTGACAAGAAATTTAATTACAGTCTCGGCGCCGAGATCTTTGGAAGGTGTTGCTTCTACCCATCGGCTGAACCTGTCGATCACCACCAACATATATCGTTTCCCCTGGACTGTTTTAATCATATCCACATAATCTATGACTAAATGTCTGAATGGTCCCTCGGGAACTGGAATGTGTCCTGTTGGTGGTTTCATAGGTCTTTTTACATTGTTTTGAAGACACACATCACAATGGCTCAACATTTCATCAACCATTGCCTGCATGTATGGTGACCAATAACCCTGCTGTCTCAGCTGTCTCATTGGCTGGCTCGCCAATTATGTTGTAGAAAGTCCAACATAAACTTAGTAAAACAATGCACAGGAGACAGGATGAGATCTGAAGAACAACCTGGGCGTCTTTAATAGTACAGATGTAGAAATCAGTACAGATGACAAACAGCGTCTCGACCAAGACCAAAGGAAGCACCCCTAGCTTTTCTTCTACTCCCTTTTATCCTGTGTGAGTGTGTGTGTGTGTGTGTGTGTGTGTGTGTGTGTGTGTGTGTGTGTGTGTGTGTGTGTGTGTGTGTATGTGTGTGTGTATTCTCCAGAAGGCCTCTCCTGATGTCTTGTCTGCCCCACGACACTTGGTTCAGGTTCGTCTTGACCCAGGCAGAGATTACGTGTTCCAACAGACAGATAGTTTGGGCTACTGCAAGACAGCCTTGCTTACAATCTCATGGTCGTGGGGCTGCAGGATCAGGCCAACCTAGATTAGTTGTGGCTTCTTACTAAAAGATCATTACTCTACATTTCTTAACCTAAATGTATAAAGAGATTCCCCTACACCTGTCTGCGATGTCTGGCTTCTTACTGTCAGATTCACCTCCAGCCTCATTTTGAATCTCCTACATTTAAGAAACACAAGCTGGTGGAGCCCTCCAAGAAGCTCCAGGAGAACATCTGCTCTCATCATGATGAGGTGATGAAGATCTTCTGCCGCACTGATCAGAAGTCCATCTGTTCTCTCTGCTGTTTGGACCAACACAAAGGTCACGACACAGTCTCAGCTGCAGCAGAAAGGACTGAGAGGCAGAAAGATCTGGAGGAGAGTCGAGAAAACATCCAGCAGAGAATCCAGGACAGAGAAGAAGATGTGAAGCTGCTCCAACAGGAGGTGGAGGCTATCAACGGCTCTGCTGATAAAGCTGTGGAGCACAGCCAGGAGATCTTCAGCCAGCTGATCCGTCTGATGGAGAAACGCCGCTCTGAGGTGGAGCAGCAGGTCAGATCCCAGCAGGAACGTGAAGTGAGTCGAGTCAAAGAACTTCAGGAGAAACTGGAGCAGGAGATCACTGAGCTGAAGAGGAAAGACGCTGATCTGCAGAAGCTCTCACTCACAGAGGACCACAACCAGTTTCTGCACAGCTACCCCTCACTGTCAGAACCGGGTCAACCTGCAGACTCATCCAGGATCAACATCCGTCCTCTGAGATACTTTGAGGAGGTGACAGCAGCTGTGTCAGAGCTCAGAGAGAAACTCCAGGATCTTCTGACAGAGACGTGGACAAACGTCTCACAGGCAGTGACTGAAGTGGATGTTTTACTGTCAGAACCAGAACCCAAGACCAGAGCAGATTTCTTAAGATATTCACAAAGAATCACACTGGATCCAAACACAGTAAACAGACAACTGTTATTATCTGATGGAAACAGAAGAGCAACATGGACAGGAGAAGAACAGTCTTATCCTGATCATCCAGACAGATTCACTGATTATTATCAGGTCCTGAGTAGAGAGAGTCTGACTGGACGTTGTTACTGGGAGGTGGACTGGAGAGGGAACAGGGTTTATGTAGCAGTCGCATACAAGACTATCAGGAGAGACGGGAAACCAGAGGATTGTTTATTTGGAAGAAATGACAAATCTTGGAGTTTAGACTGTTCTAAAGACAGTTATGAATTTGGTCACAACAACGTCTTCACTGATGTCTCAGGTCCTCCGTCCTCCAGAGTAGGAGTGTACCTGGATCACAGCGCAGGTATTCTGTCCTTCTACAGCGTCTCTAAAACCATGACTCTCCTCCACAGAGTCCAGACCACATTCACTGAACCTCTACATGCTGGACTGAGGTTAGGCTATATTGGAGACTCTGCTGAGTTTATAGAAGTGAACTAAAGAGAAAATCATAAAAATCCTCAAACTGAGTCACTGAAATCACCTCGTCTGTTTGTCTTTATTGTGTCTGTTTCTGCTGGATGTCATGTTACCGCTCCGTCAGAGTTTATTTTTGACCATCAAAGAGAAATGAGACTTATTTCTGTGGTCAAACTCACGTCTCTCACTCCTGTCAGTCCAAACTTAGAGATACAGACAGAGAGAGATTTGGATTTAAAGACAAACTTCATGTAAAAACGACTTTAATCCCGTTAATCCCTGACTCTTTAGAGTTAATCTGGATTTTAAACGTGTTTAAAGTTGTTTCACATTTTGTAAAGTTTTAAGTCCACATCAACTCAGAACTCCAGGGTCCTGGTCCAGGATCAGGAAACTCTGATCTGTGTCCTGATTTGTGAGTCCAATAAAAAGTTCGTTATGATTCCGACTTTTAGATTTATTATTCCGATAAAAGCGGCGCTGCTTCATCTGTGTGGTGCAGACGTTCGTAGACACGCCCACAGCTGGCTGTAAACACCAGAGGAGATAACGACAGTAAGTTCACAGTCCAAGTTCATGGAGTCACGAGTTCATGATGGAGGACAGCATGTGAGAGACGAACCAGAGTTCAGGTTTATGAGCCGATTATGGTTTTATACAGACTGATGGATCAGGATCAGATCTTGTGGTCTGGTCCACAAGAAGAAAACCGACTTAAAGGTGAAGTAGACAGGAATCTGTTAAAGAAGCATCTTTTTATTTTGTGGTTTTTATACAAAAATCTTTTAATATCAGTCAATAGTTATTAGTTATTGATTATATTTGGTAATATATCGATATCTCTGTGTTCTCTTATGTCTGTGTCGTCAACATTTGAACATTTCTGAGCGGTCCGCTCTTTCTGACTGTAAACAAAGCCGTTCTCCACCTCCTCTAACCTGATTGGTTGTGAGGCAGACGCTGCTCCCCCGTGTCGTTCAGGAGCCCAAACAAAGTTAGCGTGCTACAATATCGGACAGTAGAAACCAACCAGAAAGTTCGGAAAATTGTCTGAATCCTCCTTTGGCCACGACTGCCGACACAAGCAAGAAAACAAAGTAAATACCGGAGACTCTGGAGGAATAACGGGCGCTTAAAACGGAGGTAGACCGGACAAGAGCTAAAAAGCCGGGTCAACATAAACGATGGGGGACGCTTGGGGATCTTGGTGACCCTGTAACCTTTCTGCTGGACAGGTAAACCGCTTTAACAAAGTAAGACAAGTGTCTGTAACAGAAGTGTTTCTTGTCTCAAAAGTTAAAAGTTGTTTTTGTTGTTTTTTTCTCAGACTTTCTAAAAAGACTCTTCAGTGTTTCAAACTGAGAGTGAAGGTCAACTCCTGACCTCTGCACAGCTGGGTCAAATATCAGACTCTCCTCGTCCGTCTGGTTTTCAGGTTTTTCCGGATTATAACGAAAAAAATCATAAAAACAGAAAATTCATTGATAAAAGAAAAACACAAATCTCTTCATCATCATCATCATCATCACAACTTTATCTTCATCCATGAACACACTCTGACCCTCCACCACAAACATCATCATCATCACCACATCAGCTGTTTACACTGGATCCACTGTAAGGCACGTTAGAGGCGACCAATCACTGATCAGATCAGCCGGACACAAACTGGTTTGGTCTGAAGACGAACAAACACATAAAAACACAAAAAAATAAAAAAATAAACAAAAAACAAACAAAAATAAACAAAAAACACACAAAATAAACAAACAAACAAAATAAACAAACAAAAGACAAACAAACACATAAAAAAACAAAAAATAAACAAACAAACAAAATAAACAAACAAAATAAACAAACAAAAAATAAACAAACAAACGAAAAACAAACAAAAATAAACAAAAACATACAAAAATAAACAAACAAAATAAACAAATAAAATACAAACAAACAAAAAACGGATAAAAAACAAAGAAAAAGATAAAAACAACCCAACAGATAAACAAACAGACATACAAACATAGATAAACAAACATAGATATACAAACATAGATAAACAAACATAGATAAACAAACATAGATATACAAACATAGATATACAAACATAGATACACAAACATAGATATACAAACATAGATAAACCCCTCCGACAGTCAATGCAGAGGGCAGCATCAAGAAACACATAAACACGTCTGATTGATTGATTGATTGACAGCTGATGAGTCTTTGTGGTTGCATTGATCGGTGATCACTGGCAGCTGATGTTCAAGTCTTTGGTACAAACAGCAGATCAATCAATCAATCAATCAACCAATCAATCAATCAATCAGAAGAAGAGAGGATTGATTTTTGGTTACAGCTGATCAGAGTTTTTACATTTTCATTGAACTTTGGGATTGTTCTAAAAATAAACATGAATCATCAATAAAACCTGATTATCAATACATCGATACACACACACACACACACACACACACACACAGACTCACACACTCTCACACAGTCAGGATCTGGTTCTGGAGTGATCTGGTTCCTGGTTCTGATCCGGTTTATTGGTCTGTACGGTTGAATTACTGTGTCTATGTTCACCTGAACGAGCGCCATTCAAACTTCACTTTTACTTCCTGTCGAACACGCCGTCCGCTCCCTGTTGGTGACGGCGTCTCCTTCAGCTCGGACAGACTTCAGGCTCAGTGACGCTCCACGTCAGACTCTGACGGGCCGCACGTCCAGAACTCTGGGTTCACTTTATAAAACTGTAAACTGTGTAAAACACCACACACATCCTCCACGTCTTCACGGCGCTGTGAGGACCTCATCTGCTGACCTCGGAACTTCACAGTCCACGGCTCACACAGGAACAGGAAACGGCGCCTGGAACTAAACTGCGTGTGACTTTGCTCCTTTCGAACATGTCGGCTTCAAGCGAGAAAAAGGAGATCCAGCTGACGGAGACGAGGTCGATCAGGTGTGATCCCTGAAGAGCGAGGACACACACGCTCCGGTCAGCAGCTTCAGCTCTGGAGGGTCAGAGAGAAGACGGCGGTGACGCCTCAGACTTCCTCCTGACCTGCTGGTTCTGCTGGATCGGACAGCGACACCGAAGCGCTCTGACAGGTCAGTATAAAGGTTGGTGAAGCGTTTTTAACGTCATGTTCTGGAAACAGCCGCTCTCGTTTTACAAGAGCTGAACTTTGGACTCGGACCCGACAGTCCGGTACTCTCTCCTGGGTCTCACCTCTCTCTGTCACGGCGCCGCTGCGGTCCAGATCGACCCCTCAGGGTTTAATCCAGGTGTGAAATTTAGGTTTCATGGTCATTAAAAGTGCAGAAATCCAGGGTTGGTTTGTCAGTTCGGATATAATCTCAGATCTGTTAGAATTTAAGTCTGTCATAGGACTGATTTGATGCCCCGCCCCTTTTTTAAAATGTGTCAAAGGCTCCGCCCCCACCTGCACTCACGAAGCAAGTCTCCTTTAATACCTGCTAACAGTCGACATCAGGGGGAGGAGTCTGCTCTGTTGTCATGGAGACAAAAAGACATCAGTCTGGGACCAGATCAGAACCAGAACCAGGATCTGATCAGACCAGATCCAAACCCTCCATTCATTACCCATAAACCCTCACCAGTAAAGCCCAGACCATGTGACCCAGCAGCCCTGATTGTCTCTGACTGTTAAAAAAGTCCAGGTCGCTGCAGCTGATTGGTTACAGTCATCGTCCAATCAGAGGCCAGTATTTAGTCTCTCTGAGAAAGAAACACAAACGTCGAGTCGGTGTGTTTGTGCAAAAAAAGAAGATCAGCTGATGATTCCAGCAGTCCGATCCGTCTGGACCAGAACTTAAAGCTTCAAGTGTCAAAGGCACGTTTGGTTTACACTGTCAGTCTGACTCCGCCCACTCTCGCCATCATGGCTTCCCAACATCGACGGTGATCTTAGTGTACAGGGGCAGCTTCTCCGTCTTCACCACGCGGTACGTCAGAGACGCGATCCCGTCTTTGTGCATCGTCTCCCGGGTGTGAGCGATCCGGTTAAACCTGACGGGACGAGAGGAGGCGGTCAGCAGGTGAGGACAGGGGAGGACGGGGGAGGACAGGGGAGGACGGGGGAGGACAGGTGAGGACAGGTGGGGACAGGTGAGGACAGGTGAGGACAGGGGGAGGACAGGGGGAGGACAGGTGAGGACAGGGGAGGACAGGTGAGGACAGGTGAGGACAGGAGAGGACGGGTGAGGACAGGGGAGGACGGGTGGGGACAGGAGAGGACAGGTGAGGACAGGAGAGGACAGGTGGGGACAGGTGAGGGGGTGAGGACAGGTGAGGACAGAGAAGGACGGGGGAGGACAGGTGGGGACAGGTGAGGACAGGTGTCAACACATAAGGCAAAAGTCAAACCTTGATGTTCTGAAATTGTGTTTGTTGTTTTTAAATATTTTGTTGATTTAAATATTTTTTTGTTTTTAAATATTTTGCTGTTTTTAAATATTTTGTTGTTTTTAAATATTTTGATGTTTTTAAATATTTTGTTGTTTTTAAATATTTTGATGTTTTTAAATATTTTGTTGTTTTTAAATATTTTGATGTTTTTAAATATTTTGATGTTTTTAAATATTTTGTTGTTTTTAAATATTTTGATGTTTTTAAATATTTTGTTGTTTTTAAATATTTTGATGTTTTTAAATATTTTGTTGTTTTAAATATTTTGATGTTTTTAAATATTTTGTTGTTTTTAAATATTTTGTTGTTTTTAAATATTTTGTTGTTTTTAAATATTTTGTTCGTTTTAAATATTTTGTTGTTTTTAAATACTTTGTTGTTTTTAAATATTTTGTTGTTTTTAAATATTTTGTTTGTTTTAAATATTTTGTTGTTTTAAATATTTTGTTGTTTTTAAATATTTTGATGTTTTTAAATATTTTGTTGTTTTTAAATATTTTGTTTTTTTAAATATTTTGTTGTTTTTAAATATTTTGATGTTTTTAAATATTTTGTTGTTTTTAAATATTTTGTTGTTTTTAAATATTTTGTTGTTTTTAAATATTTTGTTGTTTTTAAATATTTTGTTATTTTCATACACAGGTGTGTAAAAACCTGTCCAAGTGTTTTATGATCCACTTCCTGTTTTATTCACATTGCTAATTTTCACCTGAAGGGGGCGTGAGGTTCACTCTCACCCATAACCACTTTGTAAACACTGTATAAAGGACCTTTTCCAAACCACCTGTAGTGCCTTTGTTGCCCAGCAGAGGGCTCTAGCTCACCACCTACTGTCACTGAGGTGTCTGACTGAACATGAGAGCAGGTGTGATCACCTCTGAGGGTTGGGCTCGTTCTTTTTGTCTCTCTCGTGTCGAATCATCCGACATTTCCCGACGTCGCCGCTCGGTCTGGAGATCCCCATCCCTTTAGACGCTATCCTGAAACACACACACACACACACAGACACACACACACACACACACACACAGACATGGTGGATTGTGTGAACATGGAGATCAGGTTCCTGGTTCCCTGTTTGGGTTGAACAGCTGTGGTCATCATCTGTTCTTCTCAGGCTGGTTGGACTTTTACAGGAACATCAAAAAATGAACTTCTGTTTTTTGACTCTTTTCTTCTGATTGATCAGATATCAGATCAGTAAAGTGATCTCTGTGTGACGCTGCATACATGTACTAACTGAACTCACTCTGTTCCTCGTCTTGATCGACCTAACGTTACACTTTTAAATGTTTATTTAATCCAAGGATCAGACTGGCCACGTCGAACAACCTCGGGTCCAGATGGTCCGTTTCCATTAACTTTGATTTGAGGGTTTGTTCAGGTGAGATGAAACACACCTTCATCACTGAAAACTCAGACTCTAAAAACCAACCAGGGGCGTCCTGAGCCGATCTGTTTACATGGAGGATCTACGGATGAATACAACGAGGGCTGGGCGATAAAACGGTAACAATATATATACTGAAATTAATTTCCTCAATATCAATATAAAACATGATCAATATCTTAGTCAATAGTCGTCATTCTGACATGTTTTGGTCGACTATACGAACAGCCAATGAAAAGGGGAGTTTCTCCGGGTCTGAACCAATCATGTTCTGAATTAGAACCAAGTATCAACCAACTGCAGCGTCGTAGCAGACAGCAGCTCCACCCAACCATAGCACTTTAACAGGTGAAGCCGACAGCACTGTTGGTGAGAAACAAAGAAAATGAGTGCTACCCCCGACAGAAATGACCATGAAGGCTCAACAGATGACCACATCAATGTCAACCACAACACTGGCGTTAGGAAAACGTCGGTGGTGTGGAGGTATTTTGGTTTTTGGAGGTCGGACATGAAGCAGAGTAATGTGGACTGTAAATTATGTCGAGTACATGTTCTCACAAAGTCGGGGAATACCTCAAATCTTTTTCACCACCTGAAGCAGCGCCACGCCGCAGAGCACGCGCAACGCAAAAGGTTACAAACCCCGAGAGGAGCGAGGAGCCCATGGCGCCTGAAACAGACGACCATTCAGTCGGCTTTCTCTAGAGCAACGCCTTCAACGGACACATGCACGCAGATATCATAGACGTGTGTGTGTGTGTGTGTGTGTGTGTGTGTGTGTGTGTGTGTGTGTGTGTGTGTACCTGTTGTAGATGTCGTCGTCCTCGCCCCCCCACCCCCAGTAGTTGTTGGGGAAGCCGTTGATCTTCAGGAACTGGTCTTTGCTCATGGAGGACACGCCCCCAAAGTACTGGTTATAGGGTAACCTGCAGACACACACACACACACACACACACACACACACACACACACACACACACACACACACACACACACACACACACACACACGTGTCATATGACTCCTGCTGTTTCAATAAAGTTTGGTTTTGAACAGAAACGTGTTCTCTGAGGGACCTGCCGCCTGTTTCTAACTCGAAAACAGGAAACGAGGAGATAAAAGTCCACTTCATCAAACTGTCACAGCGCCGCCGCCGCCGCCGCAGCAGAGAGCGAGAGTGTGAGAGACCGTGTGACAGGAAACAGGAAGTAAGGAGCCTGACAGATGGAGGATCTCTTCCTCTGTGGTGTCTCTGTCAGCACTTCCTGCTTCCTCGCCCATCAACTCAGAATGAACGGACAGACGCCCGATCGGTCCACTTTCACCGCCATGGTCCTGATAACTCCTCCTCCTCCTCCTCATGTCTGTGTCATTGGTTCAGTTGACGTTCACGGACGCTCTGTGCCGATCTGTCGGTGAATGTGGGCGTGTTGACGCTCTTAGTCTGAGTCATGGCGATTAAGAAGAACTTTATTGATCCCTGAATCTTCTGAATCTTTCTGTCCTGCAGCGAAGAGAGAAGATCCGTCCACCACCGTTGGTCCTTTGGTCCATCAGGGTGTTGTGAAGTGGATGATCCATGTTCTTCAGAATAGTCTCCACCTTCCTCAGTGTAGATCTCTCCACTGAGTCCAGCCTTTTTCTCCAGTTTGTTCAGACGTCTCCATCTTTGTGTTTGATACTTCCTGATAAAACATCTGCAGCATCTAACTACAGACGTCTATGATCGGAGTCTTCTCAGGCTAAAGAGGCGGCTCTGACCCTTTCTGGAGATGAAGTCTAGGTTCTTAGACTAGTCCAGCTGATTATCCAGATGTACATCTAGATGTTTATATGAAGTCACCACCTCGATGTCCACAGGTGTTCACAGGCTGAAGGTTTGGATCTACAGAAGTCTATGACCATCTCCTGTCTTTGAGGTGTTGAGGAGGAGGAGGCAGGTCTCCAGGTCTGAGAACAAGGACTCAGGTCCATCAGGAAGAGTCCGGTCTCGGTTTTACTGGACTGAATGTGAACAGTCCTGATCTGATGGTGTAATGACGGTGTTACACTCCTCTGAACAAATACACTTTCATTACATTTGCACAGTGTGTGGATGTTTGCACTGCCATTGATGTGAAACACTCTGAGGCCTCCTTTGTGTGTTTGTGTGTGTGTGTGTGTGTGTGTTGTTTGACTTCCTGGTGTAATGCTGTTTGGAGAAGGTGTCATGGCTGAACCGAGTTCTTGTTAATCATCAGCTGCTGACAGACTGATCACTTTCATGTGTGTCGTTGTCTTTTCAGACTAAGAGGAAGGTGTGTGTGTGTAGGTGTGTAGGAGTGTGTGTACCTGAAGCCAAACTTGTCCATGGACACGCTCAGGTGTCTCGGCTGGCTGAAACACTTGTAGGTGTTGCGGTCGTCCATGGGGATCAGGTCCACGTCGCTGAACACGAAGCACTCGTAGTCGTACTCCTTCAGAGCCTCCGTGTAGCCGATGTTCAGGAGCTTCGCCCGGTTAAAGATCTCGTCCCCGTCCTGTGCAACACACACACACACACACACACACACACACACACAGCATTAGGAAACATATGTGGACCGTGTGCAACAAATCAGGACGGGTTCCAGCCGAATATCCATGATATCTGTCACGTTTAACTTCTATCCTTCTTCTATCCACTCAGCTTGAGCCCCTCTGGACCTCCTCTGGACCTCCTCTGGACCTCCTCTGAACCTCCTCTGGAGATGTCCTCCAGGAGGAACCCTGACAGTTAGACTCGTGATCCAGCAGAATGCAGGACTGCACAGAGACGTGGATCTTTGGCCAAAGGGGGACAGTCTTGAACAAAGCCCAGTTGTCCTCTGAGTTTGGGTGTTTCTAAGTTTCTGGTCAAACATACTGGAGTGGGATTTTCTCGGCTGTTGAACTGAACTCATGATTCTGGTTCAGGAGAAGTCCATGACTGGACACCAGGGTCTGAAGCTCAGGAGACCGAGTCTGTTCTCAGTCTTTAATTCCCAAGAACACGGACAAAGACGTCAAACAGGATCTGTGCTGCACACCTGTCTTTACTGAGCAGAGGAGGATCAGACATGAACAAACAGATTCATGAGAAATAAGAGCGATAATGATGATGATGATGATGATGATGATGATGATGATGATGAGGCTCAGATGAGAACCTGATGATAGTCACAGTCAGCTGAACCCTAACCCTCTCTGTTTGTTCGAGGTTATAACGTTCACACTGAGCACTCAGACAGGAAGTGTTTCCTCAGGTCATTAAGACCCCGACACTCCAGTTTACTCAGATCCGGTATGAACTGGTTGAACAACAGGTTCCCTCTAACTGGTTTAACTGGTTCAGTCTTTGACAGCGCTGGAATGGATTCTTCGTCTAGTCCCGGGTGGAATCCTCTCTCCGGATGGGGAGTCGGTCTTTAACCAAAGGTTGGAGCTTCATCACGAGGACATCTCCGTTTAGGGACAGAGACTCCTGAATAGACCTAGAACACACTAGAGGGGTGATACACCCTGTCAGGTCTGGTAGCTTCTCGAGTCCTCCAGAATGAGCTGGGAGAAGGATGTTGGGAACACCTGTAAGGCCCGCTGCTACCCCAGGAGTGGGTGGTTGGACGAACGGCTCAATGGTTGATTGGTGGTTGGGACGCTGGATGTTGGATTTTTATTGGTCGCTCAGAGTGATGGTGGGTTCGGTGGCGTAAGGGACGGACTGATGGTTACTGGTTGGTTGGTCAGTAAGTTGGTTAGTTGGTCTACAGACAGAACAATTGATCGGCTGGTGTGGTTTTGGCTAAATGGTTGGTAATTGGTTAGTTGGTTGGTTGGTTGGTTGGTTGGTTGGTTGGTTTGTTGGTTCATTACTCAGTTGGTTGGTTGATTGATGAGTTAGTTGGTTGGTTGGTTAGTCATTTGGTTGGATGGTCATTTGGTCTACAGACCGGACGGTTGTTCTGCTGGTGTGGTTTTGGCTGAATGGTTGGTTGGTTGGTTGGTTCATTACTCAGTTGGTTGATTGATGAGTTAGTTGGTTGGTTAGTCATTTGGTTTACAGACTGGACAATTGTTCTGCTGGTGTGGTTTTGACTGGTTGATGGGTTGGTCAGTTGGTCTACAGACCGGACAGTTGTTCTGCTGGTGTGGTTTTGACTGGTTAGTTGGTTGGTCAGTTGGTTGGTTGATGGGTTAGTGGGTTGGTCAGTTGGTCTAAAGACCGGACGGTTGTTCTGCTGGTGTGGTTTTGGCTGAATAGTTGGTAGGTGGTCTGGGTCCCTGAAGCCTCTTAGCACAGACTGCTTGTTCAGGGTCAGTCTGTTCGGACTCAGCTGCAGCTGCTTTTATAGTCTTTGTCCAAAACTTTGGGACAGGTCACCTCGACGTTCAGTTACTTGAATCAGTTATTTCACATTAAATCTCAATCTACTGGTGAATATAAGGATCATTACTGATAACCAATGATGAACAGGTATGTGTACCTGCAGACACACACACACACACAGACAGGAAGGTGTCTTCATGGTGTTCGTCTAATGAACACTCTCCTCAGGTTTCTATAGTAGGTATTTGTCTGCAGTTACAGGTTGCTAGGTGACACCTGCACTGAGCTCTCAGGTGTGAGGTGTGCTTTTTACCTGCGGGCCTGCAGAACATTGCCTCGGCACGTTAAACTATGAGCACAGTGTTCTTATAAAAGATTCAGACTTACAGTAGATTACCTGTTAAACATGTGAAAACTGAGCTGAGATCAGTGAGGACAGAAAACATGTGATGAAACATGAAACAGGCGTGTCAGAGTCACTCCCTAAACTCGACTATTATTCTGAGAGATTACAACAACACCGTCTATCCTGATCTCATGACCACCACGAACAACGCTGCAGCATATTTCCTGATGTTGAACAGACCTGTTGTTATGTTTACGCAACATCGGAGAGTTTAAACTGATCAGTTCACCAACGAAGTTCATCAACTCCATTACAGACACTTAATTAGATCATGTGTTCACTGTTTGTTGTCATTTAAAGAAGACATTACAGGAGCCTTCACAGATGGGGAAGATACCCAGGACGTGGACTCTCATGATCCCCGGACCATCAGGGATGCTGGATTTGGACTGGGAGCCAACCCCCAATTTTCCGAGATTTTCGCCGTCCGCCAATTCCTACCGGATCTGTTTGTGAGGCGAATTTCATGGCGGATTACTGACAGCAGGAATCTCGAGAACTCACAAGAACCCGCAGATTCACGTTCAATCACACGATAACGAGTTGTCCCTCTAAAGACAGACACATAGACATATAAGCAGTAGATTGTGTCCTTCCAGAGGAGGAAATCTACTTCTAGACTTCTAGAATCAGCATCTCCTCATCCATGGTGTCATCGGGGTGAAATGACGTCTAAAAACCTTTCACTTGTTCGTCTCCGCCCGTTTGCATGGTGTGAAATACGATCCTCCTGAAACACGGAGTGTTTTATTTTGAAAAGAAGCCGGATGTTTTATTTTGTGTCTGTGCCCGACTTCCTTTCCAGCACGGGTTAAAGTCCTTTCATACTGGAAGACGATCAGGATGAAGGTGGAGGTCGGGGGTTAGAACAAGCCAGGTGGACCCTCGATTCTTAAAAACTGAGGATGCAGCATCTATGATTTCGACCTTCACTCCAGAGTCCCATCTGTTTTTAATGTCCTGAAGATCTTTGGACCTTTAATGATCGTATAAACTCGACTTTGAGAAGATCGTACTCAATCATCTCTGGAGCGTTTTTTTAATCTCCTTTAATCTTTTCCTCCTTAAATGACTGAGGTCACATGACCACTGTGGAAGTGTCACAGTGGGTGGAGCGATTCCTTTCTTTAACAGCCAAGGTCCTCAGTGTGGATGTTTACAAGACAGACTAGTGTGTGTGTGTGTGTGAGTGTGAGTGTGTGTGAGTCATGCTTAATGACTATAATCAGACACATGTTGGATTCCTCTCAGCCAATAAACATGTTTTCAGAGTCCGCAGTTAAATCTCGTCCTCTCTCTGCTCTTGTCACAGCTCTGGAAGTGTTGTGTTGTGTTGTGTTGTGTAGTGTTGTGTTGTGTTGTGTAGTGTTGTGTCGTGTTGTGTAGTGTAGTGTAGTGTTGTGTAGTGTTGTGTAGTGTAGTGTTGTGTTGTGTTGTGTACTGTTGTGTTGTGTAGTGTAGTGTTGTGTAGTGTTGTGTTGTGTAGTGTAGTGTTGTGTAGTGTAGTGTTGTGTTGTGTCGTGTCGTGTAGTGTTGTGTAGTGTAGTGTAGTGTTGTGTAGTGTTGTGTAGTGTAGTGTTGTGTTGTGTAGTGTAGTGTAGTGTTGTGTAGTGTAGTGTAGTGTTGTGTCGTGTCGTGTCGTGTAGTGTTGTGTAGTGTTGTGTTGTGTAGTGTTGTGTAGTGTAGTGTAGTGTAGTGTAGTGTTGTGTAGTGTAGTGTAGTGTAGTGTAGTGTTGTGTAGTGTTGTGTAGTGTTGTGTAGTGTTGTGTTGTGTTGTGTAGTGTAGTGTTGTGTAGTGTTGTGTAGTGTAGTGTTGTGTAGTGTAGTGTTGTGTAGTGTTGTGTAGTGTTGTGTAGTGTAGTGTTGTGTAGTGTTGTGTAGTGTTGTGTAGTGTAGTGTAGTTTTGTGTAGTGTAGTGTAGTGTCCTGTAGTGTCGTGTAGTGTTGTGTAGTGTTGTGTAGTGTAGTGTAGTGTAGTGTTGTGTAGTGTTGTGTAGTGTAGTGTTGTGTTGTGTTGTGTTATGTAGTGTAGTGTTGTGTTGTGTAGTGTAGTGTAGTGTAGTGTTGTGTAGTGTTGTGTTGTGTTGTGTTGTGTAGTGTAGTGTTGTGTCGTGTAGTGTTGTGTCGTGTCGTGTCGTGTCGTGTAGTGTCGTGTAGTGTAGTGTCGTGTCGTGTAGTGTAGTGTAGTGTTGTGTAGTGTAGTGTTGTATAGTGTAGTGTTGTGTAGTGTCGTGTCGTGTCGTGTCGTGTCGTGTTGTGTTGTGTAGTGTTGTGTAGTGTAGTGTTGTGTTGTGTAGTGTTGTGTTGTACACTGTTGTTTGATGAAGAGGCCCTGCAGAGGTTAGATCGACATGATGACGATGTCTCCAAGAAGGAACAGAGAGAAAAGTCGAAGCAGATTGAAACAGAAGAAGAAGAAGAAGAAGAAGAAGAAGCTTGATTTACCAGAGCAGCCCCCCTCTGACAACACATGCTGCTATTGGCCGAGACCAAGCAGGGGGCGGTGCCAACATCTCCAGTGATTACTGCCATTGGTCAGAAATGCCTGACATGCAGAGGGAAGGGGAGGTGGTGTGAATGAGGGAGGAGGAGGAAACTGCGGTAACAAAGAAGGAGGAAGAGGAGCAGGAGGAGGAGGAGGAGGAGGAGGAGGAGGGAGGAGACACACAAGAAAGAGAAGAAGAAGAAGAAGAAAACTGTGAGTCACAAACAAACAAACATCAGAAGAAGAAAAACGTTCAGAGAGTCGTCTGCTCCTCGCGTCTCTGTGATGTTAGAGTCCATGCAGTTAACACACACACACACACACACACACACACACACACACACACACTCTTTGAACACTCCCCAGGTAAGCTCCTCCCCTGACCAGCTGCAGGTACAGATACGGTGACGCTGTCAGAATCTAGTTAACGGAGCAGAGATCTATGTTGAGGCTGTCTGTGATTGGTCCAAACTGACGACTCACCTGAACTGTTTCAAAACACGCAGGGCGACATTTTTACTTCAGAGCAGAGAGGAGGAGGAGGAGGAGGAGGAGGAGGCAGCTGTGTCTGTCGCTACCTGATCCGTCCCGGAAACCCGGTTTGTACTGCACATGTGCGAAATGTACGTCACTTCCTCTACTAGCCGTCTTTGCGACAGCTCAGCGATTCTCTGTCCCTCGTGGTTTGCGGCTTCGACACGTGTTTGACAGCTTCAGCGTCAGCAAGCTGGCGTCAGTTTATAACAGTTCTTCCCCCGACTGTATCAGAGCGCCGGAGAGTCCAGAGAATGGCGCCCAGTTTCCCGCTTAAATGTGAATATTTCAGTGTTGAAACAGAAACTCTGAATAAAAACGTTAAAGTTCATCGTCCATAATGTGTCGTCTTCTTGTTAATAAATTTAATTATAAAATAAATAAATAAAATAAATCCCGCTTTCATACTTTGAAAAGTCAGAGAACCATCATTTTGACCGGGTGATGGCGCTCTCTGTGGCCCAAAAGGTCTCCCCGTTCTGGGCAGGAGCTCTGGCGAATGTCTCGGTATTATCTCTGAAGCCTCCTGGTAGCGAGCCTGTAACATCGCCAGATTGTTTCTGAATCGATCGGTAGTTTAAATAAAGTTTTTAAGGTGAAGTAAATTTACTCTTGCTCAGTACGGATCGGGTTTTCAGGGCGGATCGGGTAGCGACAGTGTCTGACGGACAGCGAAGGACCTGCCCGTGACGGCGTCCTTCTTCTTGATGAATTAAAGTCTGATGATGCGTTCACGCCAAACACAAACACAGTCATTAACCTTCTTAATGTGTCGGTGTTGAAACGCCTGAACGCCGAGTTTACTCCTCCTGCTCCTCTGTTCCTGAGCCACATCACATCTACATGAGCGCGCACGTGTGTGTGTGTGTGTGTGTGTGTTTGAACAGGTTAACACACATTAAGACAAAGGTACAAAGGGGTTTCCAGGATCTCCAGGCCCTTTTTCAAAGACCCTCCCTGAGCTTTCATTGTAAGGAGTTCAAAGTCCAACCCTCCACGCCTGTACCAGCAGATTCCTTTCACCCATAATGCACCTGCAGAGGTGGTCGCAGTGATGTGATGGCGTACCTGGTTGATGACGTAGACGCCGTAGTCCAGCTGCTGTCTCTGCAGGATGGGGTGGAGGTAGTAGAGCCAGAACTTGAGGTGTTCGTCTCGTTTCCTGAAGGGGATGATGAGCGCCACCTTCTGCTGCGCCTCGCAGTCTTTGGGTTTGAAGCGCCCCCCCGGCTGCAGGTTGGGGTTTTCCTTCACGATCTGGTCCAGACTCACCGGGGTGTTAAACTCCACCCGCAGAGGACCCACTGAGGACGACACAGAGAACAGAATCAGACTAACCCCAGGAGGAGATCGGGTGAAGAGGAGCTTAAAGAAGAGGAGGAGGTGGAAGATCTAGAGCTACAGAGAATAGACTGCTCTGCTGTCATACTAGATTCACTCAACATTAAAACACTCAAACACTCCTGAGTCTGATCCAAACACCACAGAGACTCAAGAACCGGTCCAACTGTGACCTCCTCAGACCTCCACCGGGGAGAGTCCACCTCCGCTCTGGTCCAGGTGCATCAATAAAAACCCAAGTCCAGCAGAGATCCCGGGTCTGGGACTCAGTTCAGGGACCGTGACGAACCCAACTGACTTTGTCTTCAAGCTCAACAGCGAAGACAGCGAACACAGGGCTGTGTTCCTCGCCATGCAGATGGTCACCATCGCCATGGTTACATCTGAGTAGTGTTGGGCGATAAAACTAAAACGATATTGAAAATTAATTTCCCTTATTATCAATATAAAACATGATCGATATGCTTTTCGATAGTCGTCATTAAAAAGGAGAAAAGTTGGTTCTCCAGGATTTATCTGGTTTGGAGCGGGAAGATATTTGGTGTGTGTGTCCCCGTTAAAAGAGACAGATGTCCAGTTTAGTGGGTTTATGTGGTTCAGTGCAGCTCACAGCAGACAGAACACACATATATAATACTGAACACACATATATAATACTGAACTCACATATATAATACTGAACACACATATATAATACTGAACACACATATATAATACTGAACACACATATATAATACACAACACACATATATAATACTGAACATATAATACTGAGCATCAGCCATATTCACAGGAAACAGTAAACATGAACACAATATAACATCCGAGTTAGACAGTGAAACATCCTCAAACTCACTTCTGATATTTACTCACAATAAACCCGGATGAGAAGGTGAATATTTGGTAAAAACAGGTGAAGGAAGTTTACCAACAATCCTCTGCTGCATGAGGAGGAAACTAAACTTTCACAGCTGCAGCATCTCAAACAGGTGCGGTGCGTCAATCATGTCAGAACGACTATAGTGCGTTCAGGAGCGAACACATAAACACAATATAACTGAGCAGTATTTACGTGAAAACACCTACAGGCCTCTAACAGGCATTCTGACATGTTCTGGTCGACTGTACGAACAGCCAATGAAAAGGGGAGTGTCTCCGGGTCTGAACCAATCATGTTCTGAATTAGAACCAAGTATCAACCAGCAGCTACACCCAACCACAGCACTTTAACAGAGACACAAAGACCTCACAGATGCAGGAGATTATTGTGTTGGAAAAGACATGAGACCAATAAACACTGTTACATTTTTATATCCTGATATTGATCGATATCAGCTGATAGAAAAATAATATATCATGATAAACTTTTTCCCGTATCGCCCAGCCCTACATCTGAGACAACAGGGAGTTCATTCTCACTCTTGGACTCATCCTCACTTCTCTTATTTAACCTGAACAGAACTTTAACGTGCTGAAGGGATCCTGAGTCATTGATTTTATATTTATTTTATATTCTGACTGTTTTTACTTTGAGCGTCTGTGTGTCACTATGAGATCTGTTCTCTCAGATGTAAATTATAAATACAATGTATTATTATTATTATTATAGTGGAATTAATATTATAATTTTTTTTTTGATTTGATAATTTTATTTAAGTGTCATACACCAAAATTGGTGCCCAGCCCCATGGGCTTATTAGACACTGTTCAACAAACTCAAAACACAATAATAGTGGAATAAAGAGTGTGAAACAAACACAGAGAAGGTTCAATGACCCCCCCTCCGCCTCCAGACCTCCATGTCAGCAGCTCTAGTCCCAGAGAGTCCAGGTCTGGTTTTAGTCAGTGAAATGGATTCAGAGAGACCAGATTAACAAGCAGAAGACCAACAGGAGGAAACAGTTAGTGTGTGTGTGTGTGTGAGAGTGTGTGTGTGTGTGTGTGTGTGTGTGTGTGTGTGTGTGTGTGTGTGTGTGTGTTGGGCTGTAGAGTCCAAAGATCACCGTAGTGATGATGACGTGTCAGTTTACAGAGTGAGTCGGTTTAACTTCTCACTAAATTTGATCTCATTCAGTCTTTTATCGTTTATCTCTTCCTAGTTTTAATGACAGGATCGTCGCTCTTATTTTAGTTTCTTTTACTGTTTTATTGATTATTTCTTAAATTTCTGAAACGTTCCTCTGTTGTTCGATTTTAAACCTTCAGTGTTTCTTTATCTTGAGTTTTAAAACGGCGTTTCCTCAGTGAACACACTCCTGTTTTTACTAAATCAAATCAAGTTCATGAGTTTTAATTCTGTTCAGATGTGGGAATGAGAGGTTGGTTTAGGGTAGATTTGGGTTTTCTTTGTTTCTTTTATTCCTTTTTCTGTGTAAAACATGGTCTTGTTTGAAAAGTGTGATATAAATAAAGACTGATTGATTGATTGATTGATTGATAATACAGATTTGAAGGATCTGAGGAGTAAAGAAGTTTTAGTTTGTGATTACTAACCAAACCCTCGTCTTCATCATCTTCATCAGTGTCTCAGTAAAGACAGAGGACTGGGAGGATGGGGGGGGGGCCACAGCTGAGTCCACACAGACCCCCCCCCCCCCCCCCCATCAGCCTGATAATAAACCTCACAGATCATCAAAGTTACACAAACTGATCAAACTGGTCCCGGGTCGGCTCAGGTCACTGAAAACAGCAGAAACCCGAAACTTTCCTCCGAGCAGACTTCGGGGTCCGCTCACCGCAGCGCCATCTGAAGAATGTAACCACGTTTTTCCAGTTATACCGTCGCCATGACAACCAGAGAGTCGGCCTTCAGTGCTCAGCGTTCAGGTCCTCCCACTCCTGTTTTAACATCACAAAGGAAGTCCACCTTTGGACACTCAGGAGGACCCAGATCTGGAGTCCTCCTGTCAGAGTAAAAACTGTGTTTTCAGAGACAGACCTCAGACCGCGGGTCAGGAACCTGCTCAGCTGTTTGAAGAAGCGGATCCTGTCAAGACGACAAACACGAGTTTCCTCATTCACATGTTTACGAGCTCCAACTCTTCAAACTGTTTTTCTTCCTCTGATGTTTGTTGGTTTTTAGACTCAGAGTTGACTGACAGGATTCGGTCCAGGTCAGCTCTCCTCCTCCCTCCTGCTGGTCGATTTGAAGACGTGTTACTGAACGTCTGAATGAATCAGATTAAAGTCTGAGGACAGTCAAACATGTTTATCCTGTTTTATGACTGTTTCCAAATAACACCGACTGTCACCGCTCAGTTCTACACAAGAGGAGACCTGCTGTGTTTCAGTGGTGTGTTTATTATGTGTATCATACGGTGGACGGGAAATAAAAAATTAATGCAAAAAAAACAAAAAAAAAACTGAAGCCCGCTGCAGAAAAAAAAGAAAGATAATAAAAAAAAAGACACAACCGAAGTTAACGACACAAAAAAAGTGGGGATGCAAAAAAATAAAAAGTTACTTTCTGCGAAAATAAAAGGATGCAAATAAAAAAGAAACGATGCAAAAAAATAAATAAATAAAATAACGACAAAAAAAGAAATGGTGCAGATAAAAAAAACACAACTGAAGGTAACGATGCAAAAAAAAAAAAAAAAAAGCAGCGATGGAAAAAAAAACTTCATGCAAAAATAAAAGGATTCAAATAAAAAAAGCCACAACCGAATTGAGCTGCTGGGGACCAATAATGATGATGCACCGGTGTTTTACGATCTCGGCACAGAAGACGACGGCGAGAAGACGAACAAAGAAGTTCGTGGAAATGTTATTGATTAATTTCACTTCGTAAACTTTTTAATGTGTCATTTTTTTAGACCGTGTAGCGCCTGAGTCCATATGAAGTTAAACTCAAGCTAACTCTACACCGTCATCCTTCAGTTTAACTACAGCTCACTTCTGTTCTGACTCTTTTTATTTGCATCCTTTTATTTTTGCATAGCCATTTTTTTTTCCGTCATTAACTTCGGTTGTGTCTTTTTTTTAATTTGCAGCTGTGGCGGTTCTCGGCCACCGTAGTATCAGTATGTGTTTGAGTTTAACCTTCCTCCTGTGTTAGTTTTTACTGCACACCCTCCATGTTAGGGTCGGTTCTGACCCGTGTCTTCAATCAGCTGTAAATTAAAAACTATTCTCTATAATCCAGTTTGGTTCTCCTCTCTGGGTTAACTTGTTCGGCTTCATTATCAATGAAAATATTGATTATAATAGTTTTGTAGTGGTCCTCTGCCTCACACAGACATCTGTACTGATCTGACCTGACATGTCTGGACATGCCTGATGTTGTTTTATTGTGCAGGAAAAACATGAAAAATTAGAATTTCCTAAATCTGACATGATCAGAAGAGGATCTGACTGTCAGCGCACTTATGATTTCAGTTTTTGCTCTGATTATTAGATATTGATCTAACCGGGTCAACAGCGACTCTAACACGACAAGCGCCATAATTTTGATAAGAGCATTTTATAACTGAGTCAATTTAACTTTTTTATTTTTATTTTGTTGAAATCAAGGTTCCTGACCTAAATAGGTCTTGATGCAAAAAAGTTAATCGAAGTGGTTCTTTTAAGCATTTTAAATCTAAAACGGGTCGGTACAGACCCGCACACAGGAGGAGGGTTCAGAATATGATTATCATTATCAGAGTAAGTGTGGACATCGACATGGAAAAACAGGCAGCGCTCTGACATCTGGACTCACAGTACAGTCAGCTGCTGTTTCCACTGTGAGAACGCCACAACCTGGACACACAGCCAATCAGACGACAGCTTTAACCCTTCAGGGGCCGAGGAGGGGAGAAGAAGAAGACAGGCTAACAGCGACAGACTGGTGTAAAGCAGTTCAATCTGAGCTTTTATTGTGAAAGGGTCCTCGGATAAACACAGAGCTGTGAATCTTTTCAGTCCTCAGGGTGGCTGAACTGGAGGTTAGAGCTCCATCAGATCCTGAAAACTCGGACTCTCAGTGTTTCTGATGTGATTTATAAAAAATCTGATCATGTGATTTATCCTCCCACGGACAGATCCAGTCTTCACTGAGAAAAACACAGAAACGTATCTGACATGAGGAACTGAAAAACCGTGGAGCTCATAAACTGTGAGAGACTGAAAGGAGGTTCAGGTTTCAGCTCCTCTCTCTCTCTCTCTCTGGGTTATTGTCTGTTTATAAAGTCTGAAACAGTGAATTAAAGAACCTTTTTAATGTTAATTTGATCGTTTTCAGAAAACTTAACTTCCACTAAAACTCCTCCACAAGTTTGTTAAATGAGCTGATGAGTGAAAGTGATTATAATTATAGTTTATTTCAGTGTGAGACTGACATTAGGCTGACATAACCATGAGGACACCTGTCATAATAAGGCTAATAAAGGTCGTCGTTAACGTCGTTCAGTGAATTATAACAGCACGTCGAACACGCCCTTCCTTTGTTCGGTTTCCCTCCCTCACCTGCAGGTTTCGGTTTCTGGGCCTGTTTTTACAAAGTGCTGGTCTCTCCTGGGTCCAGATGGAAATTTCAGGTTCATTTGTTTAACAAATCCACAAACAGCTTGGTTCATTTCTTACCGAGTGAAGAGGGGCAGCTTCTCTCTCTGAGTCTGGTTAACCTGATCGGACACTTCAGAGGGTCTCATATACCAGTCTGCAGATTGACTAACCAGGGATCTGTTCAGTCTGTGCCCATCAGGGTGAACCAGAGCGGCTCAGAGCGCCACACAGAGTCCCTAAATACTGTTAATTACCCCAAACTAAACTTTGAATCAACTCAACACCTGCTAACGAGCCTGAAGCTGTAACCAGACCTCCTGTGCTGCTGTAAAACGTTAAAACTCATCCTTTTTCACTTTGTCTGTGAACAAACAGAAGCTGAGGAGCTCAGGTAGCTTTTGTCTTTTTAACAGTGAAGAAGAAGAAGAGGAAGAACTGGTTTCAGGTAAATACCTGAGTGAGCCTCCAGCACAGTCAGAGCTCACTTTCATGTGCTGTTCCTGTGTTAGTTCAAGAGCTCTGTGTGTGTCAGCTGGTACCAAAGTCCAGGTGAGAGTCTGTTACAGGAAGGAGGAAATGTCAGCAGGTTTTTATTTAAAGGGATATTCAGGGGTAAAATTATTCAGGGTCAAACCCACCGTAACACCGAGTTAGACCCCCCCTCCAGAGATGAATGTTGTCGACCGCTTGCTTCTCTAGTTATACCAACTTTAGTAACGACCGCAGGACAGAAATACAGAGAGACACGCCCTCAACCAAAACGCCACTCTATAGCCACAAATAATGCTCAGAACAGCACCTAACTTCATCAACAGGACATATAGGGTCACAGCCATAGGACTATATTCAGAGTTGTTCTAACTCCTAAGAAAACATAAACTTAAGCGGGGGCGTTTCTTCACCTCTATAGTCTATAAGCTGGGCCAATAAACTTCTACTGTAGTAAAATAAAAAGGTAAAGGTGTTTTTATTGAGACGAATTATCAATAAAATCATGATTTTGTTAACAGGTATGGATTTATGTGCTGTCGAGTTAATATATTTGAACAAGAGCACAGTAAAGTTAAATCAGCTAATTTTTCCAATGAGGTTCTGTTACTGTACGGAACTACACCATGTTCTACTGAGGTTAGTACATATAGGGTCACAGCCATAGTACTAGACACCAAACATCTTTTTAACTTTGACTCATTTCTTTAGCAAAGAGACTAAACACAACTCACCGACTCTCTTCCAGCAGACGCTTGTTTGTAGAGAGACCTCAGGCCAGTCCATTACGGACTACAGCGGGGTGCCACAGCTCAAAGAAAAACATTTATGATCATTTCTTCATGGAAATACAATCAGACCGAGACGCTAAGACAGAAGAACTACAGCGTCTGTAAAATGATTAATATGGTGATTATTACTTCAAGGAAATGATAAAGAAATGATCATAAATGTTCTTCCTTGAGCTGCGGCACCCCGCTGTAGTCTGTAATGGACTAGCCTGAGGTCTCTATATAGAGTGGCGTTTTGGTTGAGGTTTGTTTATGTCTCCTCAGACCTCTCTGTATTTCTATCCTGCGGTCGTTACTAAAGTTGGTATAACTAGAGAAGGAAGCGGTCGACAACATTCATCTCTGGAGGGGGGCGGGGTCTAACTCGGGGTTACGGTTAGTTTGACCATAACTTAATTTTACGCAGGAATATCCCTTTAAGGTGGACAGAGGAGAAGAGGACAACTGACCTGCTTTTGGAAAGGACAACTGGACTGAGTTGAGTCCAGTTGTCCTTTCAACAAAGAACTGAAAATCATAGATGCTTCATGCCCCTCAGGGATTACAACATTTGGAGCATCATGACCCCAAAAACTGGTCTGCTGGGTCCACTAAGGTCTACAGAGGAGGTCTGATAACACACAAGGTTGTGATCAGCTGCTCTGAAGGTTCCTGTTATCAGACTCTGTCACAGTGAAAATGAACCTGAGAGCCAGTGTTTCAGGTGTATCTCAGGTATGTTGTTGGACCTGCCCCCGGTCTGTCGGTCCTGTCCCACCCGCTGAACATTGTGTGTGTGTGTGTGTGTGTGTGTGTGTGTTCATAAAGGTATGTCGCTGCAGGCTGTCCTTGTTGTTGCAGCAGCAGAAATGTAAACCACTGTTCACTTTCTGCAGCCGTGAAATTTTAAACTCTATGATACAACGGTCCGCCCCTGACCGAGCGATCTGATTGGACGAGAGTTATTCTGAGAGCTCAGGACCTCAGGTGTCTGTCTGCACAAACACAGGCGAAGAAAAGGTTACCTGCAGGAAGTGTTGGTTCAGATTATTCACACCCTCATTGTGTGGTTACAGACTAAAGCCACTGTTTAAAGAAACACGTTATCATCACCATCAATGCAGATAATACTCAGGTAACATGGAGACACGCTCAGGTGAGCATGCGAGCTGATTGGCTCACAGGTAAGAGAAGCTGTCAGACTGGCTGTGTCAGTTCCAAAGGAATAAAAGAAGAAAAAACAGGGTAACTTTGGTACATACGGGAAAACAAATGATCTTCCTTCACCACACACACACACACACACACACACACACACACACACAGATACTGAGCGTGTGCACGGTGATAATGACTCGCAGCATTAAAGTGACGTCTGGCAGACTTTCCTGGAGGAGCGATGACCATGAGCGTGTGTGTCAGGTCACATGACTGATGAGTTTTTAAAGACTCAGCTCCACCTGTCCACCCCCGCCGTCACAGAGCTGATTTTACAACCGTCCATCCTGAATCACAGCATATTAAAAACTGTTTCATATAATTCTGCTTTAATTTATAGAATAATCAAGTTTAATGTGACCTCAGTAGGCTTTCCCCGGTGACAGTACCATACACCTCGGTATTTCATGGTGACGGTATATTAAAAAATAAACTTTACTAGGGGCTATGAAATGACAACCGAAACACACAAGGATCATCCTCACAAGAAAACGTTGCTTTATCTTTGCAAAATCTGTGTCTGTCTGTGTGGTGTGTCTCGTCTGTATGAGTAACATTAGTGTACTATACTTTATGTACACAATAAACCAGACAATTATTTAACTCAAACAAATATTGTGGTCTGGTTTGGAGGGGTCTGCCATCATCATGCCATCATTGTGCACGCTTCCTGGAATGGATCATGTGGATATGGCGGGGCGTCACTTTAGGTGTGTTTTATACCAAAACTACCTTTCCTGGGGGGGGGGCTTGATTGTTGGACTGAACCATTTACAGGGTGCAGCGCATAGTCATCATGGGCACGGCAGCCTGCCCAGAACTAATGGAAGATACGACCGTGTTTTTTCCAGCACTCCGCAGGTTCAATATTTCGGTGCTGCTGTCTTACTGTAGCCCAGACTGACCACTAATGTTCATGTGAACGTGAAGTGATATCTTTATTATGGCGCTACATAATATTGAAATTACGTCACCGTGACTTTATTTCATCGCGATGACGGTGTTTACGGTATACCGCGGAAAGCCTAGACCTCAGTTAAAAAACGTATTTAATAGACGTCACCGGCTGAAATAATTCTGTGTAAAATGTCCATATGTACAGTACAGGCCAAAAGTTTGGACACACCTTCTCATTTGATGCGTTTTCTTTATTTTCATGACTGTTTGTTTTATTTATTTGACACTGTTGGGGATTTATTTAAAACTGATCCAGCAGGGAGACCACAGCATCCTGCAGTGACATGCCATCCCATCCGGTTTGCTTTGTTTCGTCGGACGATCATTTATTTTTCAGCAGGACAAAGACCCCAAACACACCTCCAGGCTGTGTAAGGGCTATTTGACCAAGAAAGAGAGTGATGGGGTGCTGCGGCAGATGACCTGGCCTCCACAGTCAGCTGGACCGCAGAGTGAAGGCAAAGGGGGCAACAAGTGCTAAACACCTCTGAGAACTCAGAAACCATTTCAGGTGACCACCGAGAGACTGCTGAGAGTGTGCAGAGCAGTACTCAGAGCAAAGGGTGGCTGTTTTAAAGAAACTAGAATATGAAACATGTTTTCAGTTATTTCACCTTTTTTTGTCAAGTAGGTAACTCCACACGTGTTCATTCATAGTTCTGATGCCTTCAGTGAGAATCGACGACGTAAACCGTCATGAGAATAAAGAAAACGCATCGAATGAGAAGGTGTGTCCAAACTTTCGGCCTGTACTGTACTTGTGTTTTTTTCTGTCTTTATCATTACAGACAGCTGGACAGAGCTCTATTTTATCCACTATAAAGCATCATCAGGGAGAGTGTCAATCACACAGACCTGAAACTGAACTGGAGACACAAAAAAGTGACCAAACTGAACATTAACCAAGGATGTCTGTGATGGTGAAGCTATTTCTGACTGTGTTATCCTTTAAAACGACAACAATAAACCCACAAATTCAAAGTGTGTCCTTCCTCTCAGTCTTGGTTTCAGACCATTTAAACATTAATTCAAAGTCTGTATCATCAAGTTTATTTTATTGACTTAATAAATCATCACACGCTGCTAAGAACTGATCTGAACTTTGTTCCTGTAGATTCAGACACATGTGACCTGCTGTGATATTCTATAGAAACTCATTTGGTTTAATCATTACAGTCATTAAACAGCTCTGACAGTTCCTTATCTAACACACAACCACGTCCTCTGTGTGTGTGTGTGTGTGTGCGTGTGTGTGTGTGTGTGTGTGTGTGTGTGTGTGTGTGTGTGTGTGTGTGAGTGTGCGTGTGTGAGTGTGTGTGTGTGTGTGTGTGTGTGTGAGTGTGCGTGCGTGCGTGCGTGCGTGCGTGCGTGCGTGTGTGTGTCAGATTAAAACAGTCAGATTAAAACAGACGGATTGAAACAGTCAGAAGAAAACAGTCAGGTTAAAACAGTCAGAGGAAAACAGTCAGGTTAAAACAGTCAGAGGAAAACAGTCAGGTTAAAACAGTCAGGTTAAAACAGTCAGGTTAAAACAGTCAGAGTAAAACAGTCAGGTTAAAACAGTCAGGTTAAAACAGTCAGAGGAAAACAGTCAGGTTAAAACAGTCAGAGGAAAACAGTCAGGTTAAAACAGTCAGGTTAAAACAGTCAGGTTAAAACAGTCAGGTTAAAACAGTCAGGTTAAAACAGTCAGAGTAAAACAGTCAGAGTAAAACAGACGGATTGAAACAGTCAGAAGAAAACAGTCAGGTTAAAACAGTCAGAGGAAAACAGTCAGGTTAAAACAGTCAGGTTAAAACAGTCAGGTTAAAACAGTCAGATTAAAACAGTCAGGTTAAAACAGTCAGATTAAAACAGTCAGATTAAAACAGTCAGAGGAAAACAGTCAGGTTAAAACAGTCAGATTAAAACAGTCAGAGGAAAACAGTCAGATTAAAACAGTCAGATTAAAACAGTCAGGTTAAAACAGTCAGAGGAAAACAGTCAGTGGAAAACAGTCAGAGGAAAACAGTCAGAGGAAAACAGATTAAAACAGTCAGATTAAAACAGTCAGAGGAAAACAGTCAGATTAAAACAGACAGTGTAAAACAGTCAGATTAAAACAGTCAGGTTAAAACAGTCAGAGGAAAGCAATCAGGTTAAAACAGTCAGATTAAAACAGTCAGGTTAAAACAGTCAGATTAAAACAGTCAGAGGAAAACAGTCAGTGGAAAACAGATTAAAACAGTCAGATTAAAACAGTCAGAGGAAAACAGTCAGATTAAAACAGTCAGTGTAAAACAGTCAGATTAAAACAGTCAGATTAAAACAGTCAGATTAAAACAGTCAGAGTAAAACAGTCAGAGGAAAACAGTCAGATTAAAACAGTCAGATTGAAACAGTCAGATTGAAACAGTCAGGTTAAAACAGTCAGGTTAAAACAGTCAGGTTAAAACAGTCAGATTGAAACAGTCAGATTGAAACAGTCAGGTTAAAACAGTCAGGTTAAAACAGTCAGGTTAAAACAGCCTGTTCTGACTGAATTAGTGAATCCAAAGCAGTTAAAGGGACTTTTGAAGCAGATCTTCTTTTATGTAAAATCACAGACAGAGACTAATATTAATATTTCTGAGTCTGAGTCACTGAAGACTGACCACACACACACACACACACAAACAAACAAACACACACACGAACACACACACGAACACAGACTTCTTACCGAGCAGGGGGGATGTTTCGGGGCATTTCTCCAGCTTCTTCGGCTCCTCTTCGGCCTTCTTCGGCTCCTCCTCGGCCTTCTCCGGAGGGGGCTCCGTGGGTTTCTGCTCCGGCTGCTCGTCCTCCTTCGGGGACTCGTTGGGCCGTGGTTCGGTCTTGACACTCTGTTCGCTCCCCCTGGTCTGGTTCTGTTGGAGCACGTGTCTAAAGGCCTGGTTCCGCTGGGTGCCGGCGTTCCGGGACTGCTGGTTCTGTACGAAGGCGACCCGGACGTCCATTGAGCGGACGTAAAAGAAGACCGTGACAGCAATGTGGAGCAGACTGAGCAGCACCACCAGCTTACAGGTCCGGTGCAGGAGGTTAAAGTTCACAGTTTCTGCGGGCATCCCGTCTGGCTGCTTCGATACCCAGTTAATCGATTAAAACGATGGTCGGAGTTGGTGACTGCGGTAAAGAGAACGAACTCCTGTTAGCTGCTGCCCCTGAACTCCATTTTCTGTTAACTTTACCCCAAAGTTTCGAAGTTTTTAATTAACAACCTCCAGTCAAAGTGTCCCGAAAGACTTTTAAAAATAAACCGATTCACAGCAGAAAGAGTCGGTTAAAGTTTCGGCTCGTTCAGTTAATCCGGCTCTTCAAAGTGCCGCTAACTGTTGACGCTATCGGACCTAGCCGCTCAGGAACTCAATGTTTCCGTCACAGAGTCCGTTAAAACACCGTGAGCCCAAAACACCCAAAGTCCGTCCACAGTCAACGACCCGAGTATTTCTAAAAGATCCTTCACGGAGTTCGGTCTAATGTTAAAAAAATAATAAGGATCCTGTTTTCAGACACTAACTCTCAAAAGTTAGAGAGAAACTCGACAACCTTCGCCGTTCAGACTGTCGCTGCTGAGGTCTCCGATCTGTCAGGGTGACGAAACCAGCCACAACACTTCCGGTGACGTCTTAGAAAATAAAAACAGGAAATTCAACAATCCGAAACCTTTTCCTTTTTTGATCCGAAACTTTTTCGTTTTTTTTTTTCGTTTTTTTTTTCAATCCGAAACCTATTCTTTTTTTAATCTAAAACGTTTTTTTTAATCCGAAACTTTTTCTTTTTTTTCTTTTTTTTTCAATCCGAAACTTTTTCTTTTTTCTTTTTTTTTTCTTGGGGGGGTCTGTTTCGTTTTGTTTTACACTAACCTCGTGACCTTGTGTGAAAATAATGCACATTATAGATATAATCCCTAAAGACATGCCTCCTGACCCGGGCGCTGAGAAGAGGGGGATTCTAGGGGCCCATGATTGAGAGGGGCCCTGAGGTGCCCCTAATAAAGTTATACTGAAAAAAATAACATGATTCTAAGTTATATGTCACCCAGTATTTCATGAAGAGAGGTGGGTTTATGAGTGGTTCACGTTGTTGAAAGTGTAAATATTAACTTTGGTTTTTAATCTAGCTCACTTTTCTCCCCATGTCAGCTCAAGAAAACTCTGAATATTTGTGTTTCACTGTTTTAGTTAAATTCTGAATAAGAACTGCCTTCATCTGCTGTACTTTTCACTTGTGATGCCTTATATGACACACTAACTAACTGAAGGGGGCTGCTAATGTTTGAAACTTACAAAGTCAGATGTGTGTCAGTTTGGACTAAACGATGAAATAAAGATGTGTAATTCTATGTTAGTTTTCAAGAAGACTTTAAAATTATCAAAGGTTACAATGAAATTTGATGGATTCAATTTTTCAGTTTAAGCTCTTACATGTCTATTTTGTGTTTTGTAATGATAAACTAGTACTGATGTTTTATTGTGAATTATTCCTATGATGGTAAAGGATAGACAAAAATAAGCCTTAGGACTTCAGCCTATTCCTTTTTTGGTTTCTGTCTAATGTTTTTTTTTTTTTGAAAAAATATGATTTTATATTTTTGTTTTTTTAAACTGAAATAAAAGCATTCATTCATTCATTCAAATAAGTGTTGGATTAATCATAATGACAAACTTTATCACAGTCTCAAAACAATAAAAAGATGAATCTGTTATATAGGAAAATATCAAAATAATTCTGAACAATTTTAATGGTTTAAGATGCATAACTGTTTTTATTTTGTTAAATTCAGCTGCCATTGAAAAAGAATAAGTGTAGTAGGAAGAGAAGAAAATTATGTTGTGTGCAGCAGACTGAGGTGACCGCTCTCAGAGTGATCAGTGCTTTCCCTTCATGTCATCTGTCATATAATTCTGTTTTAACAAATATGGGAATAGTAGTTATAATAGTAGTAGGAATAGTAGTAGTATAATAGTATAATGATAATAGAATAGTACAGTAATAGAATAGTAGTAAGAAGTAGTAAGAAGAATAATAGTCAATAGTAACATAAAAATACATAATTTTATGTAAAAAAAGCATTAAAAAAATGTGGCCTTTTGTGTTGGGGCCCTGTAAAAGAATCCCTAGCTGTTACACTTTTATTGGTCTTCAATATTTTTGTTTGTATCCTTATTTTATTGTATTCCTTCAGTACTTATTGTGTGTTTTATCTGTACTCCTTTGAGTCCTGTCATCCAGGGCATTTCATTGCATTGTTGACCTTGTTTAACATGAACATGACTAATAAACCAATCTTGAATCTTGAATCTAAAGTACAATTTACGAAGGCTGGTGGTCTGCAGGATAACAGGGTTTAAAATGATATTTTTTTACATATTCAAAAATATGACGAAACAGAAAACAAGAAGTAAAAAGACTGAATCTACATATTAGATTGTCCAATAATGACTTTGTCCAATGATTTACTTGTTTTTGTATTCTGGTTATTTTTAACTAAATGACTTATGTGTGGATCAGATTACCAGGAGTCTGAACGGCAGAAAGAATAACATAAAAAAGATTAGTTATAAGATTACCATGACCTGCATGTAAAACCAATCAGTGGTCAAATGTTTTGTTAATGACAGTACTATCTGTAAGTGTGCTATGGTGAATGTACACTTGAGGGATGTACCACTGAAATCTTAGTTCGTGAAATAAGACTGTGTTATATCAATAAATGTTTCTTAGATGGGTGGTTTTAGTCTTTCATACCTTTTGTGGTTCGTTGGGGGAGCAGCATCGGAGCCAGTGACACCAACAGACTCAACAAACTGATCAGGAAGGCTGGCTCCGTGATTGGCTGCAAACAGGACACTGTGGAGGCTGTGGTGGAGAGGAGGACACTGACCAAACTGTTATCCATCATGGAGAACCCTGACCACCCTCTCCACCTCACTCTGGACAGACTGTTGCAGCTCCGCTGTCGAAGGGACAGACACAGGAAATCTTTACTGCCACAAACAATTGTCTGTTTATTACTTTAATATGATTAAATGTGGTTCTCTGGGGTTCTGGTTCCGTGTAGTCATGTGGACCGTCCACTGGTCCCGAACTCAGCAAATAAACTTCTTTTATTTTGAAAGGGCTCGGAGAGGGTTTTGTCATTTTTGGAGCATATGAGTGAGGCTCGAGGAAGGGGGCGTGGTCCGTGGATGTGTCAGTTTATGACGACACTGACCGCCCACACAGAAAAGTTTATATCACCTTCTGATCAGTTAATCATTGATCACTGATCAGATCTAATTATAGAAAGTTAATCTGGGTTTATTTAGAGAAAAAAACCTTTTTAGTTCATGACTCTCCTGACTGTCATTTCAAAATTAAATAAAAGTTTCAAAGTTATTATTTAAAAAACATAATAGAAGTTAATACACAGTTTAATGTCTTTAGATGCTGATTTATGAAGTCCAGATAAAAGTTTGTAACCCTGAATAACTCCATCATCGTCTCTTTAGAGGCTCTTAAACTTTGTACTCCAATCAGACTCATTCACGTGGCGGGGACGGAGATGAAGCAGAGACGCCCTCATGTGGTGGAAAATCGCAATAATCGTTAACATCATCATCAATTTCAACTTTATTTTTATGGCACTTTTCAGACAAAAACGTGAACGATCATCTCAGGCTAATTCCTGGACACGATGGGTCTGATTTCGGATATTCTGTATGTCTTGATAACAGGATGAGCGAACCCGTCCATTAACACCCTGCTCCAGACTTTGGGCCCGGTCCATTTGGACACCCGGGACGGTTTTACAGCAGAGGATGAGACATCAAGACATTTCTTCACTTTTGGCACAACAGGCTCAGATTCTGAGATAAAAATCAAATCAACTTTATTCATCCGTTAGGAACTTCACTTGCAGAGAAAGTGCCAGTGCAGAAACAAATAAAATGATGCAAATAACCCTCAGACCAGTTTAAACCAGTGTTTCCAGTATCTAAATGGTTGTGTGTATCTGTCACTCTCTCTGTTTGAATACAAACATCCTGAAGACACTTTCAGACCTGAATCGTGCGGCCTGTTGAAATGACCTTCTCCTGTTCTCTGCTCACGGTCTACTGTCCTTTTATCTAATGTTGGCTAATGTCGACTTCTCTGGTCAAATCTATCCAATTAAACTTCTATTGAACTTTGAAACAAGAGGACAAAGAGTTATTTTCCTTGATAACATAAACAGTGTTTTCTGATGAAAAACCTCCAACCCTGTTACCCTTTGATAGAAACTGCATATTTTATTTTGGAAGCTGCAGATACAGGACTGTTTCCTGGGCTGCTGTGCCGGCACTTACCCCTCACACCAGTTTCAGGCATCAGAAATTAATATAAAAAAATATCATTCATGCCACCAATGCTCTTTTTGTTTTTGCCTCTCAATGTTGTAAATAGGCATCAATAAGAATTTCAGTTTATTTCAATTTAGTGATTTGAATATATAATAAATGTCCCAAGATTAAAAATCTCAAATTATGATATTTATGCCCTCGTTTAAAGGGACACCACCGACCCTTAACGGTGGGAGAATAAAGAAAAACTAAAGTTTAATTCAGAAATCAAACATTAAGTCAATCTTAAATTAAACTATCTCATATCTCAAGAGTCAGATCTGATACTCACTCATGATTAATGTCATTGAACGCTTGGTTCATAATAAATGATTTGACACTAAACTCATATAAAGAAATGTAGAATCACATCAAACATTCTCATTATGTTTTAAGTATCACATTAAACATGCTAAATTACTCTGAAATGAAACAGACAGTAACACATTGAAACTGTGAACAATAAAAGAGTAAACACATGTGAATGAACTTCATCATGATCAATAATGGACGCTAACATTCAGATTATTCAATGACCCTATAACCACCTAATGGTTAAAAAGACTAAATAAACGATTAAAATATAAAACAAAAATTTCTAAACAATTTCTGTTACTTAGAGTAAAGTTAGGAATCAAATTTAACTCTTCAAAGTTCACGACACAGTCTGAAAAGCTGATGGTCTAAAGAAACTAAAGAATACAGATTTATTCTGTCAGAGTGAGAACAGCACTCTGGAGCACATAGAAACACGAGAAACATCTAATTTTAACACAAATTTCATGATTAGACAGTTTAGTACATTTCTGAATGCAGAAGACGTCATTATCAGTCATTTGTTTTCTTTCTCCAAAGGAATGTAGTCTTTATCAGTGCATGGTCAAGCAGGGATTTACGACCGAGGTCTGGAGGCCGGCATCCTGCTCCTCAGACCTTTCCTTTGATCCCATGTGTTCAAGTTCTTAACGACAGTTAATCTCCAATGGAAGACCTGAGCTGAGGCGTTGATGTTTATTCAGATGGTCAGTGATTGAGTCAGTTTGAAAGGAAATAAAAACTCTGTCTCTGTTCTCCAAATTCACCAAGTGTGAAGAGCCGGAGGTTTACCTGAGAGGAATGTGTGAGTTTCACCCACAGGGTTGTTTTGATGCTACACCAATAAGAACTCCTGACAGGAGCTTTAATGTCTAAAAACAGAAAGAGAGTAAAAATGTTGAACTTTCACTCTCAAGTTTGTTGTATTGGAAACAAACACTGTAAAGCTTCTTTAACTTTAACTTTATCATAGGAGACTACTTTTTTTTTCCTGCTATATTCTCAAGATGACAGTTCTGTTTACACTCAGTCTGTTGGTTTGCAGGGATGAACAACATCCTGAAATATCTGCAGATACACGAGTTAGAGACTAAACTAGGACTGACTTGATGGACTGATCCTACTCCTTTTCAGACATGTTGGGTTTGCATTATTTATATTATTTTATATTATTTTTACCTTTTTTCTTTGATTATTGTTAGTTTTGTTTTCAGTATTCTCACTGGTTATGTTTGTTTTCAGTTTACTTTTGGTGTTGCACGCACATGTTTGACAAAAATAACAAAATGAAAAATGAAACTCATGCCCATTCTCTGAATGTGTGTATGTGGGGGTGCGTTGGCGTGTGTGCGTGTGTGTAGGTGGGGGGGCATCTGGGATATTTTTTGTTTGTTTGTTTTTAACAAGACTGTACAGCACTTTGAATCACCTTCCTGTATAAATAAAGTTGATTGATTGATTGATTGATTGATTGAAATATGAAAAACGGCTCATCTTACCCCAGCGTGAGGGAGCGTGGTAAGAAGAAAGGAGGCGGGATAGCGGTGTATGTGAATGAGAGATGGTGTAATGCTGGGCACGTCAGTGTTAAAGAGCAGCTCTGCTCTAAGGACGTTGAGCTGCTGGCTGTGAGTTTGCGGCCTTATTACCTGCCGAGGGAGTTTTCGCACGTCATCGCGTTAACTGTTTACATCCCCCCCTCGGCTGATGCTGCTGCAGCCTGTGAACTCCTCCATAATGAAGTGTCCAAGCTACAGACATCACACCCTCAGTCTCTGATCATCATCTCTGGAGACTTTAATCATGCATCGCTGTCCTCCGCTCTCCCTACCTTCAGCCAGTATGTAAACTGCCCAACAAGAGACAATAAAACTTGGACTTACTGTATACATACACCTCCTCCCCTCGCTGGGCCGCTCAGATCACAACCTGGTGAGACTGCAGCCCATTTACATACCTATGGTGAAGAAACAACCCCCCACCATCAGGTATGTTAAGAGGTGGTCTGAGGAGGCCACTGAGGCGCTGCAGGACTGTTTTGAGACCACAGACTGGGATGTACTGTGCGGCCCACATGGTGATGACATTGACACCATGACTGACTGCATCACGGACTATATTAACTTCTGTGTTGAGAACACCGTACCCACCAGGAAAGTACGGTGTTTCTCCAACAGCAAACCCTGGGTGACCCCGGAACTGAAAGTCCTCCTGAAGGAGAAGAGGAGGGTCTTTAAATCTGGGGACAATGAGGAGCTGAGGAGGGTGCAGAAGGAGTTGAAGAAGAAGATCAGAGAGGGGAAGGCCAGCCACAAGACCAAGATGGAAAACCCTCTGCAACAGAACAACGCAAGGGAGGTCTGGAGAGGCCTAAAATCCATCTCAGGTCATAGCAGGGGCCATGAGAGGGGACCTGAAGCAGGAGACAGGGAGTGGGCCAACGAGCTGAATCTGTTCTTCAATAGATTTGACTCTGCTCCCACTCCTCCCCCGACTCATCTAACCAACGACCCGTCTGCTGCTCCTTCTTCTTCACATCACCTCAGTCCCAGGGCACCAACACCATCAACCCCCCTCCACTCATCCTCCACCACCCCCAGCCTCTCCATAACAGCTGACCAGGTGAGAAATGAGCTGAGGAAGATGAAGCCAAGGAAAGCCACGGGTCCTGATGGCATCAGCCCCAGACTCCTGAAGGACTGTGCAGACCAGCTCTGTGAGGTGCTACTGCACATCTTCAGCTTGAGCCTGAGTCTGGAGAGGGTCCCAACACTGTGGAAGACTTCCTGCGTGATTCCTGTTCCCAAGACAGCGCACCCCAGGGAGCCCAACCACTTCAGACCTGTGGCCCTCACTTCTCACCTGATGAAGACTCTGGAGAGGATCGTGCTGAGGAACCTCCGCCCCCTGGTGAGCTCTCATCTGGATCCTCTGAAGTTTGCGTACCAGCCGAACATCGGGGTGGACGACGCTGTGATCTACCTGCTGCAGAGGTCCACGGCTCACCTGGAGAACACTGGCAGCACTGTGAGGGTCATGTGTTTTGACTTCTCCAGTGCGTTCAACACCATCCAGCCTTCACTGCTCAGGGGGAAGCAAAAATGCAGTTATTGTTATAACTGCATTTTTGCACTTTTTGTCTTGTCTGTGATGCTGCTGTGACAAAAAAATTTCCCCCATGGGGATCAATAAAGGAATATTCTATTCTATATTCTATTCTATTCTCTCCCCTATTTCAACTAACAATTAATAAAATCAAATCCAGTCAGTAGTTCAGGTGAAACCCCAGATTAACTTCTATGTTTCGGTGTGAATCATTTTGAACTCTTTAACTGTAAAACTCTACAGTCTATATATGATAATTATGATAATGATACAGTAATAACACGGTAATAAACGCGTCCACGTTAATTTATTCACCGGCTTCCAGCTCGCTGCTGGGCCGACGTGCTGACGTCACCGAGCGTACGTCCCTCTCTCGTTGCTGTGGAGGAATGTGCGGAAACTTCTGCAGCACTGTTCTGTCTGCGCTGTTCGTCGAAGAGAAAAAGTGCCACAACTCGAAGAAAAGTGGAGGAAACTTCGCTAAAGTTCGGCGGTGAAGAGTCGGTGAGTGTCCCCGTGTGCGTGTGTCTGTGTGCGGGCCTGTAAGCGGACAGGGAGCCGCTGTTTATCGGAGCTCCGGAGCTGAAAGTTGTAGTGAGTTGGTCTAAAATGGAGGCGGTGAGGAGGAGACGAAGAAGGCGCTGTCCGGGGCTGATCAGGACCATGGCTAACACTCCGACACACACCAACACACCACAAACAGGCTTTTATTAAACTCTAACTGCGAAAAACTAAAGGGAAAACGACATGAAATACTTTCTGTTAACTTTTTAATACCCAGAACTAAATGTCGCTTCCGCAAACTAAGTTTAGAAAAACTCTGTAAATCTGAGGCACCGATTTTAACCTCTAAAACTTACTATTTTACTTTTCCAGAGTGAATTGAGACTATATACACTCCGGGAGGGTTAAAGAACAGACAAACTCTCACTTTTTAATCTTTAACCGACTTTTGATCCGATTATCCCCGGTTTTTTAAAATCAAATTTACACCTTCGAAATAAAGTCTGACGACGTTAAACATTCACTTATTAACAGCTTCTGACCGAGAATCCAAGTTTTTCTCCCGGATTTCCTGAAAATGTCCGTTAATGTCTGTTTTCAGCCGAACACTGATCTCTGTTTTTCTCCGTAAACTGGTCTGTATTAAACCTCAGTCCTCAGGGAAGTTAAAGTTTAAAGTCTAATGTGTCGTTTTAAGTATTAGTGGCGGTTTTAAAGTGAAATTTGTAGTACTTAAGTGGGATTTGTAGTTTTGCAGACAAATCTGTGAACGGGGTTTCCCTGAGGGCTCGTGGCGCTGTCGACTGAACTGTGGTGCTGTTTCAAAATGGCCGACAGACACATTTCCCCAGAGTGACCTGAGGTTCAAAGTTTAACAATAGACTCCAGAATAATGTAAAAAAAATGACATTAACTCTAGTTATATAACTCTGAACAAAGTGTCCGGACCCTGAAGAACTCAGATGTGTTCAAAGAGGCAGTTTATGGTGCTGAATAATCCCACACTGGACAGTCAGTGAGCCTCACTGTTATTGTGTCAGTGTTACAGTCAGTGCGTTTACATGCACGGTTTAATCGGACTAAGCTCATAATTCGTTTTTTCACCGAATCAGACTTCTCTCCTTGTCCGCGTATTCATGTAGCTTAAAGAATTGTCCTCCGGCGCTGTTTCCGACCACGTACAACCGTCAACAACAACAGCAGGTCGGTGTCAGACGTCAGAAGTGTCTACAACTGCTGCTGGGCATTTTGGAGAAACAAGAAGATGGAGCATCGTACAGCGTTGTTTTTGTCCGACATGATGGACGCGCTACTTTTTCTAAAGATGAGACGAACGCTACTCCTCTTCTCTGGTGTTTTTGTTCCGGGGTTACGGGGGCGTGGCGCACATGCATTGTCAGATCATACTCCAGTCACATTATCTGGGAGTCTTAATCAGAGTTCTCACACTCTGATTATATTCAGACTAAGGTGTTAACGTGCACTTCAGTTGTCTGGTCTTAATCGGAGTAAGGCGATGATTCGGTTTTCTTGAGTGTTATGGAAACGGACTGAGTGACACTGCATCCAAACTTAAAGAGGTCCGAGCTGCACTGAAGCAAAGCTGATCAGGTGTTTATCAGGTTCAGTCTGAACACGGCAGAAATCATTCAGGTTCCTGGGCCACATAAACAGTTAAAACTGCGTTAGGCTGTTTTAATATTACAATTTAATACGACTATTTAATGTTTTTAATGTTATTTAATTAAAACTGTTTTTATAGCAACAACACAACATGTAAGAAAACCGAGCTCTTTGTATAATAAGAACCTCATTTATAGTTTGACTCATTTTTCATCTGCCAACATGGAGGAGGCGGGGTTTATGGCCGATACTGCAGCCAGCAGGGGGAGCTCTGAACATTTTTGGCTTTACTTTCAGGAATATTCTGGAACAAACCATCCTGTTGTGAATATTTAATTAATGGATTTTTACGGGTCTTCATGGACCTGAACCGAGTCGGAGCTTCAGGGTGTGAAACAGTTTATTTCACCTCCACCTGTTGACCTTCATATCACCTTTATACATCTCACACCTTCGTGTCATCGGCTCTGCAGCTTCCTGTCCCGTGGAGGTGAAGATCTGAGCTCGTCATGGCCGCTCAGACTGTGTTCTCCGTGGGGATGTTTCCTGTGGGCGTGTCTCTGGTGGAAGACGCTCAGAACGAGATGCCGAGCAACATGCTGCCCGCCCCTCAGCTGGTGATGCTCGCAAATGTTGCAGCAGTGACTGCGGCCGAGGGCGGCGGCAGCGGTGACGGGAACGCAGGAGACGAGAAGGAGATGATGGAACTGACGACAGTGGGATGCAGCTACTCCGACAGCGAGGACGAGAACATCATCAGGTGAGGGATCAGTCTGCTGCACTCACCTGTGTGTGTGATCATAATGTCTGTGTGTGAACTCACCTGTGTGTAAACTCACCTGTGTGTCTGCTCAGGTACAGCTTTGATAACCAGAACCACAGGGAGGTCTGTATCATCGAGTACCCCGAGTCTCCAGGCCCGAGCATCCAGGCTGTGGTCGTAGGAAACTCGGCACGGCAAGAGGAAGAGGAGGAGGAGGAGGAGGAGGATGATGATAAAGAAAAAGACGAAGATCTGCCACGGCGTACTCGCCCTTGCCCACCTGCCACCACAAAAACACCCGAGCAAGGCATCAAGCGCAAAGTTACCCCCGCCCCTGCGACGGAAAGTACAAAGAAGAAGAAACCATTCCACTGTAAGCCGTGTCACTTCCAGGCCCAGAACGAGCAAGAGTTTGTGGAGCACCTGGGTACGCACGGCGTCAGCAAGATGATCGTGGTGAACCGCGTGGAGGGGCGGAGTAAGACCAGGTCCAAGGAGGCAGAAACACCTGATGCTCAGGGGCCATCAAGCGGGGAGGCAGAGGGCAACGGGGAGGCGGGGACAACAGGTGACGTCAAAGGGCTGATCAGGTGTGAACGCTGCGGCTACAACACCAACAGATACGACCACTACATCGCTCACCTGAAGCACCACAGCAAAGAGGGCGAGGACCACAGGTAACCCCGTCACCATGACTACCAGTATCTATACATCCTGTCTCACCCTCATTTCAAAACTAACACGTTTCAACCGAACCTCTGCAGAGTGTTCAAGTGCACACTGTGTCCGTACACCACCGTCAGCCAGTACCACTGGAGGAAACACCTGAGGAACCATTTCCCCAGCAAACTGCACACCTGCAGCCAGTGCTCCTACTTCTCCGACCGCAAGAGCAACTACATCCAACACATCAGGACGCACACAGGTATGACTAACAGGAAGCTGACTCTAACATGAACCTGTAAAGTCTTGATCCAGGTGAGCGTGTGATGCAGGTGTGCTGTTCTGTGTTGTGCAGGTGTGCGTCCCTTCCAGTGTCTGTACTGTGACTATTCCAGCTCTCAGAAGACTCACCTAACCCGGCATATGAGGACTCACTCAGGTAAGCGGTTCATACCTTTGAGTTTGTGTTACACAGGGATGGGAATTGATAAGATTTTATCGATAACAATACCATTATCGATTCTGCTTATCGGTTCAGAACACATGTTAGGGTGACCATATTCTGAAGCCCCCCAAAAAAGGACACCACTACGCGGGGCGGACTTGTGTGCAAAATTTTGAGTTTTTTTTTTTTGGTTGGGTCGAGTGTTTTTCTCACGCTTTAACCTCAGTTAATCACATATTATTCCGGCGTGTGTCGCGACAGCGGCTCTTCTTAGAAGTGAGCGGAGGGGCAGAGCTGCAGAGAGAACTGATGCTCTGCACTGTTTTATAATGAATGGTTACGTGTTCCGGACATTTGAAGGATTATATAAACTCCCCCAGGACAAGAATATTCGGAGAACATCGAATACATGTGACTCCTTATATTTGATGGTGATTCACTTGAAAAAATGTTTAAGCATGTTGCTGGTGTTTCCACCTTTGCATGTTATCACTGCTTGACAAATCGTTTGAGATCCTTCTTCAGATCGTTTCTGCCTACTTTTCGTACCGTCCGCCATGTTTTTTTCCCTCTAAGTCTCTGTTCTCTGGCACTCGTGAGAATGTTTTTCAAGGTACCCGGAAAAAGAATCGTTAAGATGAAATGTAAACGATGTTGATGGATGGAACCATTTGGAAGCGGTTCTCGATTCCCATCCCTAGTGTTAAAGGTGATCTGGTGTGTGATTGGACAGACTCTCTGTGGTACATGGTTGTGGTTCCGTCTCTCACTGTAAACATGTTTGTGTTTGTGTCGCTCTCTCTGAAGCCCTCACTGTTGGACTAACACGGTAAAACAATTAGCATCCCGGCTACATGCCAAGTCTTTTTGTCCTCTGTTGTGTTAGTGTGTTATGTTTGTGTTTGTGTGTTGTTGTGTTTGTGTTCCTGTCTGTCTCATTCACATATTTGGATTTCTAAGATTATCAGCCAATCAAAAATGAATGCACTCTAAGTCAGAGAGGCTGTTTTTGAACATTGTGCAAAGGTCCTGAGACAGACTCACCTGCTGCATGAAACCCTCACCTGTCTCACCGGTGTACGGTCGCTTCATCCTCTGCTGCATTGTCACATCTCCTTTCTTTCTGTGTGCAGGTGAGCGTCCCTTCAAGTGTGAGAGCTGTAACTACCTGGCAGCCAATCAACACGAAGTGACCCGGCACGCCCGCCAGGTCCACAACGGCCCCAAACCGCTGTCCTGTCCGTACTGCGAGTACAAGACTGCAGACCGCAGCAACTTCAAGAAGCACGTGGAGCTCCACCTGAATCCTCGCCAGTTCCTCTGTCCGCTCTGCAAGTACGCTGCGTCCAAAAAGTGTAACCTGCAGTACCATATCAAGTCCAGACACTCGGGCTGCGACGTGTCAGTCGACATCTCAAAGGTCAAACTACGAGTCAAGAGACCAGGTCCCGACAGTCCAGAGGAAACCCCCAAATCAAACAAGGTAGACACTTCTTCAAGCGTGGAGGAGGACTTTGATGTGGACGAGGACGATGAGGATGAGGGAGCAGACTCCAGCCCCATCAATCTGTCCATCAAGAAGAGCAGTCAGCTCAACAACAACCAATCAGTGCAGAGCGGAGCTCCTGAGAAGGCAGCGAAGAAGGCGAACGTCACCGCTGACAGAGAAAAACTACAGAAGGTCAAAGAGAAAGTGGAACCAGAGAGAAAGGTCACAACACGGCAGAAGAAGACCGAGAACCCTCCAGAGAATTGCTCTGTGAAGCAAACCCAGACGGAGCCATTAGTGCCTGCTGACATCAAGGCAAAGAGACGGGTCAAGAAGGTTCCCTCAGAGAAGACAGCAGCCACGGACCAAGAAGAAGTGACCAAACCAGGAAAAGAGCAAACAAAGACGGTGAACCTTGACCGACAGAAACCAGAGGAGGACAGACCAGTGAGGAAGACCTCCAACAAAGAGGAGGAGAAGACTGAGAAGGAGCAAGAAAACCAGAAACGGGAGAGCAAAAGTCTCAACACCAAGCCCAGGAAGTCCACGTCAAAGAAGACCCACAAAACCCCAGAGCAGGTCAGGGAAGATCTGCAGAAACCAGACGGTCCTGAGAAAGTCCAGAAAGAGAAACCGGTCAAGGAGAAGCCTCCAAAGAGGAAAGCCGTGGAAGCTCTTGATCTGTCCAAGAAGTCCTCCACTGAGACCCCACCTAAGTCCAAACGTCTTAAAACCACAGCTGCAGAGAGGTCGCAGGTCAAACCAGCATCAGAGGAAACGATGAAGACCAGAGATGATACCCCTTCATCCCACAAGTCCAGAGAGACCAGCCTCACAAAGCAGAAGAAGACCAGGTCCAACAAGAGAGCTGCAGGTCTTCAGCAGGCTGTTGGACCCGCTAAAGGCAAGGAGACACCTGTCCACAGGTGCTCCACAGGTGCTCCACAAGAGTCCACTAAGGTGGACCACCAAACGGAAACCGCAACATCAGAGCGTGTACCAGCAGGAACCAAGACCCCTGAACCCCACTCCAGTGGAACTCCGAGTCTGGAGCCTCATCCTGCAGAAACAAAGACCTTGAAACCTTACCCCACAGAAACCAAGACCCCTAAGACTTGCCCCACAAAAACCAAGACTCCTGAACCCCACCCTGCTGGCACCAAGGTCCCTGGACCCTGTTCCACAGAAATCAAGCCCTCTGAATCCTACCTTGCAGTAACCCAGACCTCAAAACCCCACCCCACTGTAACCAAGAGCCCCAAACCCATCCCTGCAGAAACCAAGACCTGTGACCCCAGAGGAACCAGCTCTGTACAAGAGGACAAACCCCTTCCATCAGGTCCAGAGGAGATGCGGGACAAACCCTCAGAGGAGGTCCAGGTTTCCGCTGCCTGCAGCTCAGGTGAAGACACACCTTCTCCGGCTCAGGACCGACCCGCTCCAGTCTTCCTCAAACCCACATCACCACCCCCTCTGGTGCTTCCAGCCCAGCGCAGCAGACTTGCAGATCCAGAGGATGACGAAGGCATCCACAGCAGCCATGAAGGAGGAAGTGACATCAGCGACAGTGCCTCTGAGGGCAGCGATGACTCAGGCCTAAACAGTACCGGCGCCGGCTCGGGTAAGATGGCCAATGACCCCGAAACACCCACCGACGAGATCCCGACCCCCACAGAGCTGAAGAGTCACCTGTGCATCTTCTGTGACCGCACATTCCCTCTGGAGGTAGAATACCGCCGCCACCTGAACCGCCATCTGGTCAACGTGTACTACATGGACAACACCACCAAGGCGCAGAAATAAGGACCTGTATCCAAGTCCAGTTATACAAAGTCCTCCTGGGTCCTCCCAAAACCTCCTGGTCCACAAAAGTTTTCTCATGATCTTCTCACCTGTTGAGTCGTACCTGTATATTCTGTTTGGACTCTCGTAGACCTGATCCTAATCCTGTTTAGTGATGCGGTCTGACTCTTGAGCACTCCTGTAGGATGTTAGAGACGCCTGTGCTGACTGTTTTTGTAAATACGACTGTAGATCCGGTCAGAGTAGAATCAGAACCGTCTCTCTGTAGGTCAGGATCTTCTGAAGATTCCTCATCAGTGTTTTTAAAGTGCCTTTGACAATCAGCTGTGTCCACAGCCCCAGTGTGTCCTGTAATCATGACGGTTTGAGTCCAAAGAGCTGTTTAGTGTCTGTACAGTCTGAGTGTCTCACCTTTTAACAAACTGACTTATTTCATTAGATCCTCATCACTCTGTGTCTGTCTTCATGAAATCAGAACCACAGCGGTCCTGTTTAAAGAATCATTAAAGGGATATTCCGGCGTAAAATTAATGTAGGGTCAAACCCACTGTAACACCGAGTTAGACCCCCCCTCCAGAGATGAATGTTGTCGACCGCTTGCTTCTCTAGTTATACCAACTTTAGTAACGACCGCAGAATAGAAATACAGAGAGCCACGCCCCCAACCAAAACGCCACTCTATAGCCACAAATAATGCTCAGAACAGCAACTAACTTCATCAACAGGACATATAGGGTCACAGACATAGTACTAGACACCAAACATCTTTTTAACTCTGACTCATTTCTTTAGCAAAGAGACTAAACACAACTCACCTACTCTCTTCCAGCAGACGCTTGTTTGTGGCGGAGCCCTGACCAGTTGATCATCGAGTGCAGCGTGGTTTCGCAGCTCAAGGAAGAACATTTATGATCATTTTTTTATCATTTACTTGAAGTAATAATCACCATATTAATCATTTTACAGACGCGGTAGTTCTTCTGTAATAGCGTCTCGGTCTGATTGTATTTCCATGAAGAAACGATCATAAATGTTCTTCCTTGAGCTGCGGCACCCCGCTGTAGTCTGTAATGGACTGACCTGAGGTCTCACTACAAACAAGCGTCTGCTGGAAGAGAGTAGGTGAGTTGTGTTTAGTCTCTTTGTTAAAGAAATGAGTCAAAGTTACAAAGATGTTTGGTGTCTAGTACTATGTCTGTGACCCTATATGTCCTGTTGATGAAGTTAGGTGCTGTTCTGAGCATTATTTGTGGCTATAGAGTGGCGTTTTGGTTGAGGGCGTGGCTCTCTGTATTTCTATCCTGCAGTCGTTACTAAAGTTGGTATAACTAGAGAAGCAAGCGGTCAACAACATTCATCTCTGGAGGGGGGGTCTGACTCGGTGTTACGGTGGGTTTGACTCTAAATTAGTTTTATGTCGGAATATCCCTTTAAATGTGTTTCCATTAAATCTTTTGTGCAATAATCTGTTGGAGGAGAAACCAAAGTGAGCGAGCTGCTGAAGCTCTGCAGATGTAGAGACGTCTGTCTCTGTGTGTCTGAGTTAGATTAGAGATTTTAATCAGAGACAGACTCTACTGTGTTTATGTACTCCTGTAAGTAACTCTGTGTACTCTCTGTACTCTAGTACTGTGTCCTTGTCATGTATTCATGTGTATCTTTGAATTACTGCAGTGCCATTAACTCGTCCATGTTTGTGGGATAAACTGATGATTCTTTATTTCTGTCCAATCTGACTGTCCTCTCTTTAATCAAACTTCCTTTTTTAACCTGCTCCTCCAGATGTTCACTTTTCTGATATTTAGAAATAAACTTCTGATCCTGAGAGGACAGCTGAGGTTTCTTCATCCTCAGACACAGAGGACATTATCAGCATGTTGTGGAAATATCAGACTTGATGTTCTAACCTCAGTGAACTGTCCTTCAAAGTGGATCCAGTAGAGATCTGTCTGTCAGCAGGATCAGCGTCACTAACAGAGTTACCTTTCACCTGTACTTCACTTTATTTTGCTCTTTTTTAAATAAAAACTCTGAAATGATCCGTCCGTGTGTGACTTTTATTTTGAAACAGGCGCCACCTCAGTTAGACAAGAGTTCACAAGAGTGGAGAGGAGGATCCAAAGTCCAGGATCTCCTAAAAAAAGGTTCCAGGTCAAAAAAAGTGACCTTACTCTGTCTGCAGGAACGAAACCGTGACCGAGAGAGATTCCTCAGCCGTCACCGTGGAATTAAGCTCCTCCCACTAATGTCTCAGCACATCACTACTCCTTCTTCCTCTTCTTTTTCTTCTGCTTCTTCTCCGTTCCTCGTGCGGCCAGCGTAGCGTCGATCAGTCCTGCCGGTTTGACGGTTTTATAGGCGGCAGATTTTTTGATTCGCTCTCCTTTCAGACTGATGACGTGAGGGAGCAGCGGCGGCGTTCTTACACCGAAACCTGCCGCCTCTGGACCGTGGACCCTCAAGGACACCTGCTCACCTTCTGCTGCCGTCACTGCCACCCAACCTGTGCACGCACACACACACACACAGGGAAAACAGGTAACTCAAACGTTACAGGAGTCAGCTGACCTCGATGACCTTTATCCCTGTGGTTAAAAACAGTTATCGATTATGGTCAGGTGTGTACCTGCAGACGACAGTGTGATGTCAGCGCTCGCCTCCATGTAGCCCCGCCCCTCCAGTTTGACCTCCTGAGGAACCAATGCAGGAAATGTCTTCATTCGCTCCGACCCTCCCTGAGGCACCTGAACGCAGCAGAGACATCAGTGTTTTTATTCGAATCTTCAAACAGCTGACTGAGGTCATGTGACCACCTCCCGCCCCTTCCTCCTCCCCCCTCTTCCTCCTCACCCCCAGCAGGACTCCTCCCGCGTGCTTCTCATAGATTCCTTCCACCTTCTCCAGACTGGTGATGTGGACCGGGACCCGAGCAGACACCAGCACTGAGAACCAGCAGGACCGCTCCCCCTGAGAGAGACCAGAACATCAACAACCGACCAATGACGAGAGCCGGCACAAATACTTGATTCTGATTGGTCAAACCCCACGAAGGCAAATATTAATGCTGGAAGTAAAATCAGAAACAACCTGAACGTCACAGAGACGTGTTTGTGTTCACTGGTGTGTGTATCTTTTGTGCCTCGTGTGTGATTGTGTCCTAAAGTTGTTGTGGTTGTCAATGTTGTCGTAGTTGTTGTGCTTGTTGTCCTTGTTGTTGTAGTTATGCTTGTTGTTGTTTATCTTGTGCTTGTTTTGTGCACTTGTTGTGGTTGTTGTTACAGTTGCTGTGGTTGTTGTCTTGTGTAGTTGTAGTTTTGGTTGTTGTCTCATGTAGTTGTTGTTGTGGTTGTTGTAATTGTTGTCTTGTGTTGCTGTGGTTGTTTTGTGTTGTTGTTGTCTTGTGTAGTTGTTGTGGTTGTTGTTTTGGTTGTTGTTTTGTTATGGTTGTTGTCTTGTGTAGTTGTTGTTGTGGTTGTTGTGTTTTTTTTGCGTGTTGTTGTTTTGTTATGGTTGTTGTTGTTGTCTTGTGTAGTTGTTGTTGTTTTGGTTGTTCGTAATTTTGTCTTGTGTAATTGTTGTTGTTATAGTTTTTGTTGTCTTGTGTAGTTGTTGTGGTTTTTGTTGTCTTGTGTAGTTGTTGTGGTTTTTGTTGTCTCATGTAGTTGTTGTAATTGTTGTCTTGTGTTGTTGTTGATATTGTTGTCTTGTGTAGTTGTTGTGGTTGTTGTTTTGGTTGTTGTTATTTTGTTATGGTTGTTGTGGTTGTTTTGTGTTGTTGTTGTTGTCTTGTGTAGTTGTTGTGGTTGTTGTTTCGGTTGTTGTTTTGTTATGGTTGTGGTTGTTGTCTTGTGTAGTTGTTGTTGTGGTTGTTGTGTTTTTTTTGCGTGTTGTTGTTGTTTTGTTATGGTTGTTGTTGTTTTGGTTGTTCCTAATTTTGTCTTGTGTAGTTGTTGTTTTGGTTGTTCATATTGTTGTCTTGTGTAATTGTTGTTGTTATAGTTTTTGTTGTCTTGTGTAGTTGTTGTAATTGTTGTTTTGGTTGTTGTTATTTTCTTATGGTTGTTGTGGTTGTTTTGTGTTGTTGTTGTTGTTGTTGTTGTTACCTGCAGGAAGTCGATCCGGGCCAGCGCTCCCACTAACAGACTCATTCCAGGCTTTAACACAAACGTCCTCGGAACCAACGCCTTAGTCGGAACCACTGACATCACTTCCTGTTCAGTCAACACCGACAAGACCTGAGAGAGAGAGAGAGAGAGAGAGAGAGAGAGGGGGGCGTTGTTGGTGTTGTTGTTTATTTTTGTTTGTTTTTGTCGGTAAGTCTCTCGCTCTCTTACGTCTCTCTCCTTCATGATTCCCGGCGTGTCGAACAGCCAGTGAGCGTCTTTCAGCTCATTAAAGGTGAACTCGTCAGGTGAGCTCCTTGTACCTAAGGGGTCAAAGGTCAGAGCGTTTACTCCAGTTTACTGTTCTTGTTCTGTGTTCAAACTTCAGTTCTTTATTAAGATGCTGAAACGGACAAACAACGTGATGTGTGACGGACATTGTAAACAAACGTGAGTGTTAGCTAGTTAGCTTGGAAAAGGGAATGTCGTCTCAACAGAAATAAATCTCCAGGATGTTGTGTGAAGTCCTGCTGTCATCACTATGGTTCCTGTTTGTTATCTTCTGGGTCGAGACAATAAGCGTTTGGCTGTTTCTGTCCATGTTTTATCAGGACAGAGCGTTTTACCACTGGGGAGATGGGGTGTTCCTGGGCAGATGATCCTGGGCAGATGATATACATGTTGAGCAGAGTTGATACACAGATGCAGACAGATGTGCAGACCTGAGACTGGAAAAGATCAAGAGCTGGACTGAAAGGACTCCCAGTAGAGGACGACTGCAGTCATGTGATTGAAGAACATGAACATGAACAGCTGTTTCACCTTTGCACTGACTGCCTTGCACACTGTTGTGCTAAGTCCTTATTAACATATGACATAGTAGACCCACTTTTAATAATAGGCAGTAGACGGTTGCAGCATTTCGAGGACACAACTAAGAGGTCAGAGGAAATCCTCAATAATGACGTGTTTAAGAGCCACCACTGTAACATTCACATTTTCACTTTAAGATACAAGGGAAGCTGACAGAAGCGGCAGAAGAGGCTTACTGAAAAAATAAAAGATGTATTTGTCCTAAAGCTCCATGTCAGATCTTCCCTGACAGTGTTTTGATCATATTGGCATTCAGTGAGACTACAGCTGTTTCTGCCTGCAGCTGTTTTATGTGTCATAGATATCAGATTGCACTAAATCTGTTATGACTCAGGCATATGAATGTTTCTAACATTCAGAACATTCTCTTGGTGTATGTTTGATACAGCAACCTTCAGCAGTCAGCTAATTTTGAATATTGGAAGTAGGTCATCATTTGATCTCCGCTTTTATAATTGTCACACTAACCTGACACAGAAATGTTGACCATATGCACAGCACTAATTCAGCTGCGGGATCTATTTCAATACTTCTAGGTAAATTTTCTTTTAATAGATTTTATGCGCATCTTTCTTTCTTTTATGGGCTGATAGACTTTGTTGCTATGTGACTAAAAATTCACACTGAGGTTGTGCGATAACTGACACGCCTCAGTGACAACCGCAAAAGCGCCATCTACTGATAAAGATCAGGAAATAAGACAAGTAGGTTTGGAAATGGCCGTGGTGGTGGAAAAGAGAAATGAGGTTTATGTAAAATGTATATGCAGTAAGTTGAACGGAAGTGATGCTATACTGTAAAATAGATTTTTTACATCTATATCAATTAAAGGATTGGCATTTAAAGAAAACCAAAAAAAAAAAAAAGATGCTGAAACGACATGTGGGAGGAAAACGGCTCTGTGGTCGGATGGATCACAATTTCACTTTCTTGTTAGAAATCATGAAAAACGTTTTTTTTATTCTGGTGCTGAACAACATCTCCAGGTTTAGGAGCATCAGGACTCTGTAGTTGGAGTCGCCGCATGGGCTCAATATCACTCAACTGTCCTGAGGTCTGAGGAGTCAAATCTAACACTCTTTTGGAAAGGACAACTGGACTTATTTGAGACGTTTCGCCTCAAATAAGTCCAGTTGTCCTTTCAACGAAGAACTATAAATCATAGATGCTGCATCCTCAGTTTCAAACAAGATCTCCAGGTTTAGGAGCGACATCTGCGTCCATCCAGACAAAGACTTTTTCAGAGAAGACCTTCAGATGATCCCACCACCATTAATCAGGTTGGAGATCACGAGGCAGTTTCAGCCACATTCAGAATCCCATTGAAGAAAAGCTCAAATTAAGAACCAATCAGACGTCTCCGCTCACCTGTCTCCTTCATCTCTCCGTCTTCATCCTCTCCATGAGCCAAACTGTCAGGATCAAACTGGATCTCATCCTCTCTGGGCCGGACATCAGACCGGAACGTTCTGCCAACCCGACCTGAACAGGCGAACAGAGACAGGTGAGGATCATGTCTCTCTCTCTCTCTCTCCTCCCCCCTCTCTCTCCTCCCTCCCGTCTTACCCACGAGGTATCCCTGCTTGCTGAAGTGTTTGAGCCTCTTCAGCTCGTCCTCCGTCAGCTCGCTCTCTGTCTGCTGCGACGCCTCGTTCAGGCGCTCCTGCCGTTTGAACATCCTGTATGGCGTTGGGTTGATGATGGGGAACTTCAGGAGGTTCAGAGTGGTCCCTGAACACACCACAGCGGGGGGGGGACAGTCACATGATCAAACATTAGTCGATTATTTGTTACTTACTGGTTTCACTTTATGTGCATTAAATCTTATATGTCATGTTAGCAGTAGGTTAAGGCTTTTATTTTGAAGGCGGGTTATCGATCTGAAGCTTTCAAATTAAAACCTGTCATCAACATTTAAATGATTAAAACCTCGCCGAACTCAGAGGGCGACCCCGTAGACTCAGTGATATTTCCCATCATGCACTGGGAGCCCTGTGTTTGTGACAGTAAACAGACAGACATTAAATCAACAGTTCTGTGAACAGGGTTTGGTGCTGACCGGGCCATGGTGAGATGGTGGCCTTGTGGATCAGGTCTGAAGCTTTGGACTTGCAGTAGTCAGACTCCAGCAGCGTGTTGAAGAGCGTCGACTTGCCGGCGTTGGCCCCGCCCACCAGATAGACGTCCCCTTTGTATTTCCAGGAGCGCTGCAGGCTGGAGATCAGGTGCTCCACGCCGTAGCCCGTCTTGGCGCTGATCAGGTGAATGTCGGTCACCTGAGGGCCGAAGCCGGCGTCCTCACAGTAGCGAGAAAGTTGCTGCCTGATTCGCTTCAGGTAGTTTGGCGAGTCTCCGGGCAGCAGGTCCACCTTGTTGCCGAGGACGACGATGTGTTTGTTCGTCCCAACGAGTTTGGGCAAGTCCGGGATGATAGAGTCAGGGACATCCAGCAGGTCGACGATGAGCAGGATGAGAGCTCTGAGGGGGCGGAGCCTCTGCACCACCTCTCTGTACTGGTCTGCAGAGACCTCCAGGTTCAGCGCTTTGTAATGATGCGTCAGCAGGAAGCAGCGCTGACAGGTCGCCGCGCTCAGACGCTTCTCCTGCTGCAGCACCTTGAACTTCTCGCTGGGCAGGTACCCGGGTACGGCGGGGGCGGTGCAGTGCAGGATGGCGCCGCAGCCTGAACAGCAGGTGTCACTGAACGGCTCGTCAACGTCCGGGGTCCCAAACACTTTGTGCTCACCTGGCCCCGCCCTCTTCTTCTTCTTCTTGGTCTTAATAGCTGCAATAACGCTCTCATCCAGCGGGAAGTCCACATCATGGAACTGGATCAGAGAGTCAGGCTCCGCCTCCTGTCGGGTCACGCCTCTTAACGCCTCCAGCTGTCGCTCCAGGGACCTCAGATTTACCTGAGGAGGAGCAGAGGGAGGAGGAGCAGGAAGAGAGGAGGAGGGGAGGGAGGTCTCCTCCTGATCTGAGCGAGGCAAGAAAAGAAGAAGAAGAAGAAGGAGAAGAAGAAAGAGAAGGAGAAGAAGAAGAAGAAGAAGAAGAAGAAGGAGAAGAAGAAGAAGGTGTAAATATGATCAGATGTTTGCACACAGGGTTAATTTTGACCTGATCTAATTCTACTTAAACTCTCTCTCTCATTTATCGGTTGATTTCCTTCATTTTTCTGTTCTTTTCTTTATTTTTGTTGTTGTGATTTTGAACTTCTGTTTTATTCGTCTGTTTATTTGCAGGTTTTTGTTCGTTCTCAAATCTCCTGTGGAGTTTTTTACATTTATATAATCGACTAAAATTCATGTTGAAATCTTTTTATAATAAATACAGCTATTAAAACCATCAGTGACACGACAAACTATTAATAAACTTATTAGTAATTTTTCATGTCAGTAACTGTGAGAGAGTCGGCGTCAGCTGAGGAGGAGGAACAGCTCCGACTTTACAATCTGATCAGGATCTGAGTTAGTCCCAGTTTTTAGGAGAAATCTTGAATGTAAACTCTACCCCTCCAACCAGTTTTCCCCTCAGCTCCTCCTCTCCCCTCAAGCCCCGCCCACAAACAGACGCTCCTGCTCGCTCGGATCGTTCCAATTAAATTCAGATATAATGCAGATAAATACTTCAGATCATTACAAATGGGGCCCAACCTGCCTCCTGTCTTTGTCCTCTACAGAAAACCTGATCCAGCTGCAGGACTCACATCTGGGACATGTAAGACCACATGGATCCATGACCCAGACGGAGCGGTAACATGACATCCAGCAGAAACAGACACAATAAAGACAAACAGACGAGGTGATTTCAGTGACTCAGTTTGAGGATTTTTATGATTTTTTTACCCACAATCAGAGACTTGACCACAATCTGAGCTGAGTCAGAAACATCCAAACAGTCGGACTAATAAATGTGATTATTATTATTAGAGTGATTGAAAAGCTCATAACAACATGTAGATCTGTCCAAAGTCTGATTCTAGATGTCTTTACAAACACACTGATCCAACAGAAGCAGACAGAAATATCCATCGATCACATGAACACAAATATTCAGCAAACAGAGAAAGAAACAGATCATCTGAAGAGTTTTTGGGGACGACTGGAAAGACTTTAGACGCTTGGATTTGGGACAGGAAATAAGGTCGTCCTTTTTCTGTGATTTTGACCTCACTTTTTTCTAAAGTCTCAGACCTTCAACATCTGCACCAACTGAAGGTGATTTGAACAAACCATCATCTTGATGTTGTTGATATCAAACTGTATGAAGATTTTTCAACATGAGAAATACAAACAATCAAAGTTCTCCACAATCACTGTCCTTAAAGCTGCGACCAAATCAGCATCTTTAGAAAAGAATCAAAAAGCTGAAATGAAGAACTAAACCCAGAGTTTTTGGTGAGACTGATCCACAAACATTTACAAACCAGAACATTTCAAGAGTTCAAGGATCTCAGTCCATGATTTTGGTCTGATGGACTCAAAATTCTCTTTAGTTCACTTCTATAAACTCAGCAGAGGCTCCATCAGACCATAACGTCAGTCCAGCATGTAGAGGTTCAGTGAATGTGGTCTGGACTCTGTGGAGGAGAGTCATGGTTTCAGAGACGCTGTAGAAGGACAGAATACCTGCGCTGTGATCCAGGTACACTCCTACTCTGGAGGACGGAGGACCTGAGACATCAGTGAAGACTTTGTTGTGCACAAGTTGATAACTGTCTTTATAACATTCTAACATCCAAGATTTGTCATTTTCTCCAAATACACAATCCTCTGGTTTCCCGTCTCTCCTGATAGTCTTGTATGCGACTGCTACATAAACCCAGCCCCCTCTCCAGTCCACCTCCCAGTAACAACGTCCAGTCAGACTCTCTCTACTCAGGACCTGAGGATAATAAGTGAATCTGTCTGGATGATCAGGATAAGACTGTGGTTCTTTTGTCCATGTTGCTCTTCTGTTTCCATCAGATAATAACAGTCCTCTGTTTACTGTGTTTGGATCCAGTGTGATTCTTTGTGAATATCTTAAGAAACCAGCTCTGGTCTTGGGTTCTGGTTCTGGTTCTGGTGGTTCTAACAGTAAAACATCCACTTCAGTCACGGCCTGTGAGACGTTTGTCCACGTCTCTGTCAGAAGATCCTGGAGTTTCTCTCTGACCTCTGACACAGCTGCTGTCACCTCCTCAAAGTATCTCAGAGGACGGATGTTGATCCTGGATGAGTCTGCAGGTTGACCCGGTTCTGACAGTGAGGGGTAGCTGTGCAGAAACTGGTTGTGGTCCTCTGTGAGTGAGAGCTTCTGCAGATCAGCGTCTTTCCTCTTCAGCTCAGTGATCTCCTGCTCCAGTTTCTCCTGAAGCTCTTTGACTCGACTCACTTCACGTTCCTGCTGGGATCTGACCTGCTGCTCCACCTCAGAGCGGCGTTTCTCCATCAGACGGATCAGCTGTCTGAAGATCTTCTGGCTGTGCTCCACAGCTTTATCAGCAGAGCCGTTGATAGCCTCCACCTCCTGTTGGAGCAGCTTCACATCTTCTTCTCTGTCCTGGATTCTCTGCTGGATGTTTCCTCGACTCTCCTCCAGATCTTTCTGCCTCTCAGTCCTTTCTGCTGCAGCTGAGACTGTGTCGTGACCTTTGTGTTGGTCCAAACAGCAGAGATGACAGATGGACTTCTGATCAGTGCGGCAGAAGATCTTCATCACCTCATCATGACGAGAGCAGATGTTCTCCTGGAGCTTCTTGGAGGGCTCCACCAGCTTGTGTTTCTTAAATGTAGGAGATTCAAAATGAGGCTGGAGGTGAATCTGACAGTAAGAAGCCAGACATTGAAGACAGGACTTGACAGCTTTCAGTTTTCTCCCACTGCAGACGTCACAGGCCACATCTTCAGGTCCAGCCTCAGAGGAACCATCAGGAGCAGCTTGGAGTCCGCTCTTCTTCAGTTCCTCCACTAAACCTGCTAACATGGTGTTTTTCTTCAGGACAGGCCTCGTAGTGAAGGTCTCTCTGCACTGAGGACAGCTGTAGATCATCCTCTCAACCTCAGTATCCCAGTAGGATTGAATACAGCTCATGCAGAAGCTGTGTCCACAGGAAACAGTCACCGGATCCTTCAGAAGATCCAAACAGATGGAACAAGAGAAAGACTCACGGTCCAGATGAACTCCTTTCTGCGCCATTTCAACACTCGCTGTCGACGACGACTGACTGAGTTTTATTTCCTGAGAAGTCAAACTAGTCTGAGCTCTGATCTCAACAACAGGTGTGAGTCAGCAGGATCAGCTCAGCACACGGAGGTTACACCCAACCAAGACTGTAGATCTGAGGGGGAGGGAGCAAGGAAGGGAAGGAAACAAGGAAGTGAGAGTGCAGAGTGGAGTGAGCTGAGAGAGACGAGGGGAGGGGGGGGGAACCAGTTTGTCTACAATCCAGGAGGAGGAGCGTCTCTGTGAACTTTAGACTCTCAAACTCAAACAAGCAGAAGTTCTTAAAGCTGCAGCCGTCCTGAAGATCAACTGAACCAACATTTATTCACCTCATAGAAACCTCATCGAGCAGAAACACACTTCAACTGTTTTAGAGACACAGAGTTAGAGAGACAACACAGAGAAACACTCTCTCTCTCTCTCTCTCTCTCTCTCTCTCTCTCTCTCTCTCTCTCTCTCTGCTCCAGCAAGCCCCGCCACAAACAGACGCTCCTGCTCGCTCGTATCGTTCCAGTTAAATTCAGATATAATGCAGATAAATACTTCAGATCATTACAAATGGGGCCCAGTCAAGGTGAAAGTCAAAAGCATTGGTGCTACTGTAGATGCCAACAGACTACCAGCAAACACAATGTTTGCAGGACTTCTACAACTAGGATAAAGTGACATAGTCCAGGACCCGAGGGAGGACAGTTTAGTGATGGCGCTACAACACGCTACAGCAGGTCCGTTTGACAAGAAACACTTCTGTTACAGACACTTGTCTTACTTTGTTAAAGCGGTTTACCTGTCCAGCAGAAAGGTTACAGGGTCACCAAGATCCCCAAGCGTCCCCCATCGTTTATGTTGACCCGGCTTTTTAGCTCTTGTCCGCTCTACCTCCGTTTTAAGCGCCCGTTATTCCTCCAGAGTCTCCGGTATTTACTTTGTTTTCTTGCTTGTGTCGGCAGTCGTGGCCAAAGGAGGATTCAGACAATTTTCCGAACTTTCTGGTTGGTTTCTACTGTCCGATATTGTAGCACGCTAACTTTGTTTGGGCTCCTGAACGACACGGGGGAGCAGCATTTTCTTGTTGACTGTTTTCTTGTTGCCTGTTTTTTGTTGACTGTTTTGGTGTTGACTGTTTTCCTGTTGACCGGTTTGGTGTTGACTGTTTTCTTGTTGACTGTTTTCTTGTTGACTGTTTTTTGTTGACTGTTTATGGTTGACGTTTTCTTGCTGACTGTTTTCTTGTTGACTGTTTATGGTTGACTGTTTTTTGTTGACTGTTTATGGTTGACGTTTTCTTGCTGACTGTTTTCTTGTTGACTGTTTATGGTTGACTGTTTTTTGATGACTGTTTTCTTGTTGACTGATTATAGTTGACGTTTTCTTGCTGACTGTTTTCTTGTTGACTGTTATCTTGCTGACTGTTTATGGTTGACTGTTTTCTTGTTGACTGTTTTTTGTTGACTGTTTATGGTTGACGTTTTCTTGCTGACTGTTTTCTTGTTGACTGTTTATGGTTGACTGTTTTCTTGTTGACCGGTTTGGTGTTGACTGTTTTCTTGTTGACTGTTTTCTTGTTGACTGTTTTTTGTTGACTGTTTATGGTTGACGTTTTCTTGCTGACTGTTTTCTTGTTGACTGTTTATGGTTGACTGTTTTTTGCTGACTGTTTATGGTTGACGTTTTCTTGCTGACTGTTTTCTTGTTGACTGTTTATGGTTGACTGTTTTTTGATGACTGTTTTCTTGTTGACTGATTATAGTTGACGTTTTCTTGCTGACTGTTTTCTTGTTGACTGTTATCTTGCTGACTGTTTATGGTTGACTGTTTTCTTGTTGACTGTTTTTTGTTGACTGTTTATGGTTGACGTTTTCTTGCTGACTGTTTTCTTGTTGACTGTTTATGGTTGACTGTTTTCTTGTTGACTGATTATGGTTAACTGTTTTCTTGCTGACTGTTTTATGTTGACTGTTTTGGTGTTGACCATTTTCTTGTTAACCGGTTTTGTGTTGACTGTTTTCTTGTTGACTGTTTTCTTGCTGACTGTTTATGTTTGAGTGTTTTCTTGCTTGTGTCGACAGTTGTGGCCAAAGGAGGATTCAGACAATTTTCCGAACTTTCTGGTTGGTTTCTACTGTCCGATATTGTAGCACGCTAACTTTGTTTGGGCTCCTGAACGACACGGGGGAGCAGCATTTTCTTGTTGACTGTTTTCTTGTTGCCTGTTTTTTGTTGACTGTTTTGGTGTTGACCGTTTTCCTGTTGACCGGTTTGGTGTTGACTGTTTTCTTGTTGACTGTTTATGGTTGACTGTTTTTTGCTGACTGTTTATGGTTGACGTTTTCTTGCTGACTGTTTTCTTGTTGACTGTTTATGGTTGACTGTTTTTTGCTGACTGTTTTCTTGTTGACTGATTATAGTTGACGTTTTCTTGCTGACTGTTTTCTTGTTGACTGTTATCTTGCTGACTGTTTATGGTTGACTGTTTTCTTGTTGACTGTTTTTTGTTGACTGTTTATGGTTGACGTTTTCTTGCTGACTGTTTTCTTGTTGACTGTTTATGGTTGACTGTTTTCTTGTTGACTGTTTTCTTGTTGACTGATTATGGTTAACTGTTTTCTTGCTGACTGTTTTATGTTGACTGTTTTGGTGTTGACCATTTTCTTGTTAACCGGTTTGGTGTTGACTGTTTTCTTGCTGACTGTTTATGTTTGAGTGTTTTCTTGCTTGTGTCGGCAGTCGTGGCCAAAGGAGGATTCAGACAATTTTCCGAAATTTCTGGTTGGTTTCTACTGTCCGATATTGTAGCACGCTAACTTTGTTTGGGCTCCTGAACGACACGGGGGAGCAGCATTTTCTTGTTGACTGTTTTCTTGTTGCCTGTTTTTTGTTGACTGTTTTGGTGTTGACCGTTTTCCTGTTGACTGTTTTCTTGTTGACTGTTTTCTTGTTGACTGTTTTTTGTTGACTGTTTATGGTTGACGTTTTCTTGCTGACTGTTTTCTTGTTGACTGTTTATGGTTGACTGTTTTTTGTTGACTGTTTATGGTTGACGTTTTCTTGCTGACTGTTTTCTTGTTGACTGTTTATGGTTGACTGTTTTTTGCTGACTGTTTTCTTGTTGACTGATTATAGTTGACGTTTTCTTGCTGACTGTTTTCTTGTTGACTGTTATCTTGCTGACTGTTTATGGTTGACTGTTATCTTGTTGACTGTTTTTTGTTGACTGTTTATGGTTGACGTTTTCTTGCTGACTGTTTTCTTGTTGACTGTTTATGGTTGACTGTTTTCTTGTTGACTGTTTTCTTGTTGACTGATTATGGTTAACTGTTTTCTTGCTGACTGTTTTATGTTGACTGTTTTGGTGTTGACCATTTTCTTGTTAACCGGTTTGGTGTTGACTGTTTTCTTGCTGACTGTTTATGTTTGAGTGTTTTCTTGCTTGTGTCGGCAGTCGTGGCCAAAGGAGGATTCAGACAATTTTCCGAAATTTCTGGTTGGTTTCTACTGTCCGATATTGTAGCACGCTAACTTTGTTTGGGCTCCTGAACGACACGGGGGAGCAGCATTTTCTTGTTGACTGTTTTCTTGTTGCCTGTTTTTTGTTGACTGTTTTGGTGTTGACCGTTTTCCTGTTGACCGGTTTGGTGTTGACTGTTTTCTTGTTGACTGTTTTCTTGTTGACTGTTTTTTGTTGACTGTTTATGGTTGACGTTTTCTTGCTGACTGTTTTCTTGTTGACTGTTTATGGTTGACTGTTTTTTGCTGACTGTTTTCTTGTTGACTGATTATAGTTGACGTTTTCTTGCTGACTGTTTTCTTGTTGACTGTTATCTTGCTGACTGTTTATGGTTGACTGTTATCTTGTTGACTGTTTTTTGTTGACTGTTTATGGTTGACGTTTTCTTGCTGACTGCTTTCTTGTTGACTGTTTTCTTGCTGACTGTTTTATGTTGACTGTTTATGGTTAACTGTTTTCTTGCTGACTGTTTTATGTTGACTGTTTTGGTGTTGACCATTTTCTTGTTAACCGGTTTGGTGTTGACTGTTTTCTTGCTGACTGTTTTCTTGTTGACTGTTTTCTTGCTGACTGTTTATGTTTGAGTGTTTTCTTGCTTGTGTCGGCAGTCGTGGCCAAAGGAGGATTCAGACAATTTTCCGAACTTTCTGGTTGGTTTCTACTGTCCGATATTGTAGCACGCTAACTTTGTTTGGGCTCCTGAACGACACGGGGGAGCAGCGTCTGCCTCACAACCAATCAGGTTAGAGGAGGTGGAGAACGGCTTTGTTTACAGTCAGAAAGAGCGGACCGCTCAAAAATGTTCAAATGTTGACGACACAGACATAAGAGAACACAGAGATATCGATATATTACCAAATATAATCAATAACTAATAACTATTGACTGATATTAGATTTTTGTATAAAAACCACAAAATAAAAAGATGCTTCTTTAACAGATTCCTTTTTTCTCCACCTTTAATGACTATTTAATCATGTAGAAGAAAAGAAACGTAGAGACAGTTTTGACCACAGGGGGGCGCCAAAATGGACCGTTATAGAAAGTTCCCCACAGGAGCTTTAAAGTGTCTTTATTATTGTGTCTGTCTGAGTTTTCTTTGACTGTTTTTGTCTCTTTAATGTGTTTGAAAAATTCATAAATAGATTTTAAAATAAGTAAAGTGTGAGTCTCTGTTGATGTGAATGTTCTCCTTTAATTATTGATTACTGATTGATTTTAAAAAGTGAATAAACTCTGATCACTTTAAAAGAAACACGTCTTCAGTCTCACCTGTCCAGTCCACGAACACGAACTCCTCCTCCAGGTTCGGGTCCACGGTGCAGCTCCGCTCCGTCCTCCCGGTTCTGCGGCTCAGCTGCCGGGTCAGAGCCGGTACCGAGCCCACAGCGGGGGCCCGTCGGGTCAGGAGGTCGGACCCCCTCAACACCACCCTGCGGACCCCCACCTGAAACACACTCAGCATGTTCGAGTCCACGAGCTCACCTTCAGACCCAAAACACACGAGACTCCACCGCCGCCGCGTTTGACTTCCTGACCGGATGTGACGCCAAGACCTCACCAGGTTACGTTCCGTTTACGTGAAAATATTTTATTATTTATTTTCTAAATTCAATTTAATATCAGAGCATCGATACAGGCTTAATTATCTTCACATTAAACACATTGATTATTATTAATGTTTTTAAATGACGAACCATCCGGTTCCTGAGGGGGGCGGTGTAGGTCAGAGGTGATGTAGCTCAGAGGTCTCACTCTGATGATTATTTTACAAACTTTTACATATCTTTGTCTTCTGCCGTACTCTCCTGTCTATCTGAATTTATTCGGTTTATATTAATTGAGTTTTACGGTTACTAAAGTTTGGGGTTATTTCAGCGCTGTTTTAAAGGTCTGTGTTAAACGTCTTTTGTCCTGTGAGGAGTGATACCTCTGTCTATGAGAAGATCTTTGTCAGCAGGAGAACTTTCTCTCTCCCTCTCTCTCTTTCTCTCTCTGTTCAGTTGTTGGTTTCACTCTCTCTCTCTGTCTGTGTGTCTCGTCATGATGATGATGATGAAGTTCAGGATCTCCGCGCTGAGAGCAGCTGCAGCTAAACTCTCACCTGTTACACCTGCTGCACAGGTGAGTTCAGCTCCACTTTCCTCAGTTTAAACGAACAAAAACACACCGAACCAACTCAACCTTTACGAACCAGACCCAGGATTATAACCGAGTCTAACCTCTGCAGCAGAACCGAACCTCCAACTCACACCTGAGCAGCACCTGTGATCCTAAGAGTGTGAGTTTACCGTGTTTTAGTGAAGTTAGTCCGCTCTGTGTGAAGTGGGTTTGATAGTGTAGTTGTGTGTGTGTTTTTGTGTAGTTTGTGTGTATTTAATCTGGTTAGTGTTAGTTGATCTTTGGACCGAGCAGAGAAAAGGTCAGGATGTGAAGTTTAAAATTAACCTACACTCTCTCTCTCTCTCTCTCTCTCTCTCTCTCTCTCTCTCTCTCTCTCTCTCTCTCTCTCTCTCTCTCTCTCTCTCTCTCTCTCTCTCTCTCTCCCTCTGTGTGTGTGGTAATAACTGAGCATGTGTTTAAACTCTCATACTAAACCATCACTGACCTTTCAAACAGCTGACCTTGTCCACAGAGGACACCTGAGGCTCCTCTCTACACTCTGATCGTCTGTGTTCATTCTCTCTGAAAACACAATCACATGTCTGCAGTCACGTATTCATCCCCTTTAATAATTAACGTCAACACTAGAGGGCAGCACAGACCTGAGAATCCTCCACAGAGACAAACCCAAACAGTCTGCTCCTGAAAATCATTTATTGATTTCACAGATCAATATTCCATCAATACTTTACATACACTACAGGTCAAAAGTTTGGAAGCGCGGCCGTTACAGGCCGATCAGTTGGGAGTAACTTCAAGTTTTTGTTTAAATCAAGTCTTTTTTTAACTCCAGCATGAGTTTGATGTATTTTAGGATGTATTTACTCCATGATCAGATGTTGCTTTCATGGAGATGCACCATTTTACTCCATTTACCTTTAGATATACATTGATGTTAACAGACCATTAGTTAGTTAGTAACCTTTATTTAACCAGGAAATAAACCCATTGAGATTCAGAATCTCTAAGTCCTGGTCAGGATAGCAGCAGAAGAAGTTCCACATAAAGAAAAGAAGAACACACACAGAGACACAAAACAGTTACAGTATGCAAAACACAACAATAAATCAGCGTTCAGTAAGAAGATGTGCATTCAGTACTCAGAAACTCCTTAATTCTAGTTTTAAAATGTGTCACACTTGGCAGATAATCCAATTTAAAATAACTCTGTAAATTACACCAGGAGGAGGGGGCAAAAGCCTTGAAAGAGCTTTCGCCAAAAACCGTCCTTGTCAGAGGGATAGCGAACATGATCTGTCCATCAGACCGGAGATTACTCCTGTTGGTGATTTTGGGAGTTAAGAGGGAACATAGGTAAGAGAGCAAGTCACCTAGAATGGCCTTGTAAAGAAAGATATACCAGTGTTCCAATCTACGATTGCTAAATATATGTCAGCTAAAGATAATAAGGGCTTAGTTTTAGGGTCGAAAACATTTGCAAGAGTCACAACTCTTGAAAACAACAAATCACAGTTGGATTATTCACTTCAACTTTTTGTCTTTTGAGAGTCTGCAGACAAAAATCCTAATAAATCTAAACTGTGTTCAAACTACCACAAAAATGACTAAAAAGAAGCAACTGAGTAAAGAAACAAAAGTTCAGATTTGTACATCGAGGAAAGAAGGAAACACAGAAAGAGAAAAACACCTAAAGGTGTTTAACAAAGGAGTCCACTACACTCTGAAGAGACAAGAGGAACCTGGAAGTTCTGATGATAGAAAAAGACCTGGACGAAAGAGAGTTACTACAAAAGCAGAGGATAAACAGAGCATTGTCACCAGGAAGAGAGATCGGAGAAAGACAGCACCACAAATAAGGGAGGAAATCAACATGACAAGGTCCAAACCCATATCTGTGACAACCGTGAGGTTTGAGAAAGGCTGGTCTGAAGGGTTGAGTATCTGCAAAAAAACACGACTTCATCCACAGAAGAAGAAAAAGAGATATGAGTGGACAGAAGCTCACAAAAACTGGACTGATGATGATAGAAACAAGTTTGAACTGTTTGGTTCCAAACTCAGAGTCTATGTCTGCAGACAAACTGGTGAACGTCTGAAAGCTCCATGTGTTACACCCACAATTCAGCATGGAGGTGGTAGTTCATGGTATGGGGATGTTTATCAGGTGATGGAGGAGGAGATTTGTTTGAAGTAAAGGGGATCATGAAGAAGGAACTAAGGCTGCACGATATTGGAAAAAAATAATATTGCGATTTTTTTCAACCCTGCGATATATATTGCGATATTAAAAATACAGGAATTTTCACCAGATGACCTGAACAGCACTTAATGTTATGCTGCACTGCTGAAATCTTGAGGACAGTTAATCTGCTCTGATCTTACCTCTTTTTGTGAATGTTAGTAGAACGGCTTCTGTCTGTCTCAGAGATATTTTT
>OY660869.1:35827500-35840000 GCA_962446985.1 Xyrichtys novacula | reverse complement strand
TTCACAGAGGCGTCTTTGGAGTGGTAGTCGTCGCTCTGGTCCTTGGCGAAGTTCACAAACACCTGGGTCACACGCACGCACGCACACACACACACACACACACACACACGCACACACACACGCACACACACACACACACAGAAAAGAGCAGCAGCGTTAGTGTGAAAATCAGAGGAACTTGAACTGAATCGGTTTTCTGGATTTGGTTTCAGTGACTTCAGTGAAATGCTGATGAGGAGGGGGAGGAGCCAAACTCATGACCTTTGATGGACATATGAAATACGCCGTTATCGTGGTCATAGTGACATCACACCGACTGTCAGCTGGTCAAACACTTTGGGTTTAACTGCAGCGAGAAAAGGATCCTGATTCATCTCTGGACCCACTACAGTGTGTGTGTGTGTGTGTGTGTGTGTGTGTGTGTGTGTGTGTGTGTGTGTGTGTGTGTGTGTGCGTGTGTGTGTGTGTGTGTGTGTGTGTACCTGGTCCAGAGTGGTCTGGGTGACGGAGTAGTCCTCGATGCGGAGCGTGTCCTTGTTCTTGGCGAGGATGGAGAAGATGTGGGTGAGGGAGGTGAGGGAGGAGGGCAGCTGGTACTGCAGCATGTTCCTGTGTTTCTCCTTCAGCGTGCTCCCGCTCAGCTCGCTCTCGATGAACTTCATGACGGGCAGAAGGTCGGGGTCGGGCCCCGCCACCCGCAGGATGATGGTGTACCCGTCACCGAACCTGACACACAAAACACACACACCTTTATACACACCTGTTAAACCGTTTTTCTCAGTCTCTTAAACTTCAGACTCACTCCGACAAACACGATAACTTTCTTCTCAAAAACACGTTTTCTTCAATATTCACTAACTCTTATTTCTAAATCAAACCTTCTTTCTCTGCTCACACTAACTTCACTGAAACTCTGTAAGTCTGAGAAAAACTCTTGTTTTCACTTCATCAGGTAAATACAGACGATCAAAGTTCACCAGGTTCAAAATACTGATTATTACTGACATGATAAAAACTACAGAGACTTTAATGTTTCAGTTTGACAGGAAAAACATGAAATTCACCGTTTTTACTCTAAATCTCTTCACTGGGAACTTTGTGTTCACATGAAATGTTCACATTTAAAATTATTACAGTAAAAAATAAATCAGTTTATTTTCCTTTTACTGTTTACTACAGGAGGAGAAACACTGTTTACTACAGGAGGAGAAACACTGTTTACTACAGGAGGAGAAACACTGTTTACTACAGGAGGAGAAACACTGTTTACTACAGGAGGAGAAACACTGTTTACTACAGGAGGAGAAACACTGTTTACTACAGGAGGTACAGGAGGAGAAACACTGTTTACTACAGGAGGTACAGGAGGAGAAACACTGTTTACTACAGGAGGTACAGGAGGAGAAACACTGTTTACTACAGGAGGAGAAACACTGTTTACTACAGGAGGTACAGGAGGAGAAACACTGTTTACTACAGGAGGAGAAACACTGTTTACTGCAGGAGGTACAGGAGGAGAAACACTGTTTACTACAGGAGGTACAGGAGGAGAAACACTGTTTACTACAGGAGGTACAGGAGGAGAAACACTGTTTACTACAGGAGGAGAAACACTGTTTACTACAGGAGGTACAGGAGGAGAAACACTGTTTACTGCAGGAGGTACAGGAGGAGAAACACTGTTTACTACAGGAGGTACAGGAGGAGAAACACTGTTTACTACAGGAGGTACAGGAGGAGAAACACTGTTTACTACAGGAGGTACAGGAGGAGAAACACTGTTTACTGCAGGAGGTACAGGAGGAGAAACACTGTTTACTACAGGAGGTACAGGAGGAGAAACACTGTTTACTACAGGAGGAGAAACACTGTTTACTGCAGGAGGTACAGGAGGAGAAACACTGTTTACTACAGGAGGTACAGGAGGAGAAACACTGTTTACTACAGGAGGTACAGGAGGAGAAACACTGTTTACTACAGGAGGAGAAACACTGTTTACTACAGGAGGTACAGGAGGAGAAACACTGTTTACTACAGGAGGTACAGGAGGAGAAACACTGTTTACTACAGGAGGTACAGGAGGAGAAACACTGTTTACTACAGGAGGTACAGGAGGAGAAACACTGTTTACTACAGGAGGTACAGGAGGAGAAACACTGTTTACTGCAGGAGGTACAGGAGGAGAAACACTGTTTACTACAGGAGGTACAGGAGGAGAAACACTGTTTACTACAGGAGGAGAAACACTGTTTACTACAGGAGGTACAGGAGGAGAAACTCTGTTTACTACAGGAGGAGAAACACTGTTTACTACAGGAGGTACAGGAGGAGAAACACTGTTTACTACAGGAGGTACAGGAGGAGAAACTCTGTTTACTCCTTAATAACAGAGAAAGTTTGACAGTGTTGTTTACAGTGAACTAAACCTCCTGCTCCTCTCACTGCTCTCCTCCCTCGGCCCCTCGCTCTTCCTCTTCCTCTTCCTCTTCCTCTTCCTCTTCCTCGTTCAGACACTTCAGCGTTTGTCTTCTTCTGTCCGTCTCTCCTCACACTCCTCCTTTTAACCTTTGAACTCTGAGTCTCAGTCAGACCAGAATCAGCTGTTTTATCACCAGTTGACCCGACATAAACCATCTGTGTGTCGATGATTCAGTTGTTAGTTTCTGATCAGATTGATTGATTGATTTTGATCTGGTCTCATTACAGCAGCAGAGGTTTTTATTCTGTATCTGAGGTTTAGAATATTGTTATTATGGGATGTTGTGAGTTAACATTCATAAATAAAACAAAAATCATCGTTTTGTTGGGAGGAAGTTTTGTGTAAATGTGTTCACTGACTGGATATTGAGTGAAACGACATGAAGAGTGAACGGTAAACAGACCGATGCTGTGAGAGTTTAGAGTTTAGAGTTCAGGACAACAAAAAACTATAATATGAACCTCCAAACAACTCAGTGGGACTGTGTCGCCCCCCAGTGGTCACCACACACACTTCAGGTGTTTTTAGAGGTGACACGTTCTTGTCTTTATAATTCAGACATTTTAAAAACTGTTTCATGAACATCAGGACAGATGGACGACTGGACTTAGCTGACAAAGAACTAGAAATCCTAGATGCTGAATCACTTCAAAAGTTCATCACTGCATCTACTAAAGAGTTTCAGACTGGACCATGAAAAGAGGATCTCATATAAATGAGAAACTGGACTGATGTGGTCCTGACCTGCCCCCCTTTTAGATACATTTGGAGCATCATGACCCCCAAAACCAGGACCACGGAGACCCTGAACTGTGGAGCGGCTAAAACCAAACAGGTCTGTGTCGGTCTCACCTGTTCTTCAGGTGTTGGACGCTGCCGAGACACCTGAACCTGCCGTTCACCATGATGGCCATCCTGGTACACAGAGCCTCACACTCCTCCATGCTGACACACACACACACACACACACACACACACACACACACACACACACACACACACACACATTAGATGTTTTTCAAAATAAAGTGAGGATGTACTGGAGGACGGGTGAGAGGACGGCGTCTCTCTTACCTGTGCGAGGTGAGGACGACGGAGCGTCCCTCCTTGATGACGCTGTGGATGCAGTTCCAGAGGGCGCGGCGAGCTTTGGGGTCCATGCCGGTGGTCGGCTCGTCCTGTAACGAGGAGGACAGCCAGGTTGAGGTTGGCCCACAGGTGGAGCAGGAAGCAGAGGGAGAAGGTGAGGAGGAGGGGGAGGAGGTGCATCCCTGCGTCCTCTCTCACACAAACAACTCTTCTTTTTCTTCTTCTTCTATGGTTTGACCTCCTAACCTGTTTTCTTCTTCGTCTGTTTGTCTCATAAATGCAGCGGCTCCGTCTAATCCTGCTCCGTTATACAACCCCGTCCGTCCCCCCTCAGGACCCCTCTCCTAAATCCAACCTCAGCTGCTCTCTGATTGGCTGAGCTGAGCCCTGATAATGTTGTGTAACTGTAAACATACAGCTGGAGAGGAAAACTTAACTCTGTGTGAACACGCTGCGTGTGTGTGTGTGTGTGTGTGTGTGTGTGTGTGTGTGTGTGTGTGTTACCAGGAAGACGACAGGTGGCGCTCCAATCAGAGCCATGGCTGTAGAGAGCTTCCTCAGGTTTCCTCCGCTGTAACTTCCTGCTTTCTTATCGGCGTACTTCACCAGACCGAGCTTCCTGATCCCCCACTCAGCCACCTGTCAATCACACATCATCATCATCATCATCATCATCATCGTCATCATCATCATCGTCATCCTCATCATCATCATCATCATCATCATCGTCATCATCATCCTCATCCTCATCATCATCATCATCCTCATCCTCATCATCATCATCCTCATCATCATCATCGTCATCCTCATCATCATCATCCTCATCATCATCATTGTCATCCTCATCATCATCATCGTCATCATCATCATCATCATCCTCATCCTCATCCTCATCATCATCATCATCATCATCATCCTCATCATCATCCTCATCATCATCATCCTCATCATCATCATTGTCATCCTCATCATCATCATCGTCATCATCATCATCATCATCCTCATCATCATCATCATCATCATCATCCTCATCATCATCCTCATCATCATCATCCTCATCATCATCATCATCATCATCCTCATCATTATCCTCATCCTCATCATCATCATCCTCATCATCATCATCATCCTCATCCTCATCATCATCATTTCTGTAACTTATCATGACTCTCATTGTTCCCTCTCTAACTCACATCTTCACAGGATGATCTCACAGTGTGTGTGTGTGTGTGTGTGTGTGTGTGTGTGTGTGTGTGTGTGTGTGTGTGTGTGTGTGTGTGTGTGTGTGTTGAAGGTCTGACTTACGTCACACACTTCCTTCTCAGGGACTCCTCTCAGAATGGCGTACAGCTCCAGGTGTTCTCTTCCTGTCAGCAGGTCGTTGATGGAGTCAAACTGAGGACAGTAACCCATGTTCTGATGGACCTCATCGATCTCCCTCAGGATGCTGCACACACACACACACACACACACACACACACACACACACACAGACACACACACACAGAGGAGGATAACAGACAGTGAGTATGGATGAACCCTGTACATGTCAGTGTGTTCAGTCTTTGTGCATCTCTGTAGGTCTCTGTAGGTCTTTGTAGGTCTCTGTAGGTCTCTGTAGGTCTCTGTGGGTCTCTGTAGGTCTTTGTAGGTCTTTGTGGGTCTCTGTAGGTCTCTGTAGGTCTTTGTAGGTCTTTGTGGGTCTCTGTAGGTCTCTGTAGGTCTTTGTAGGTCTTTGTGGGTCTCTGTAGGTCTCTGTAGGTCTTTGTGGGTCTCTGTAGGTCTCTGTAGGTCTTTGTGGGTCTCTGTAGGTCTTTGTAGGTCTCTGTAGGTCTTTGTGAGTCTCTGTAGGTCTCTGTAGGTCTCTGTAGGTCTCTGTAGGTCTTTGTGGGTCTCTGTAGGTCTTTGTGGGTCTCTGTAGGTCTCTGTAGGTCTTTGTGGGTCTCTGTAGGTCTTTGTAGGTCTTTGTGGGTCTCTGTAGGTCTTTGTGGGTCTCTGTAGGTCTCTGTAGGTCTCTGTAGGTCTTTGTGAGTCTCTGTAGGTCTCTGTAGATCTCTGTAGGTCTCTGTAGGTCTTTGTGGGTCTCTGTAGGTCTTTGTAGGTCTTTGTGGGTCTCTGTAGGTGTTTGTGGGTCTCTGTAAGTCTTTGTAGGTCTTTGTGGGTCTCTGTAGGTCTCTGTAGATCTCTGTAGGTCTTTGTGGGTCTCTGTAGGTCTCTGTAGGTCTCTGTAGGTCTCTGTAGGTCTTTGTGGGTCTCTGTGAGTTTTCTACAGGAATAATCTGAACCCTCAGACACAGAGGACTCCTTGGACCGCTTCAGTGAGTGTGGCGGCCCTGCAGGGTCCCTGAGCCCAGGTTGAGCCCCTCCTGTGCTGTGAGATTAGAGGATGTCGAAACACCTCTCTGTGTTTAATTTGGACTAATGAGATTAACGAGGAGGAAACCAGAGCAGCAGCAGCTGAGCTCGGATTAAACCCCGTCACAGTGAACCGCAGGACCCGCACCAGCTGATCCGGGTTCATCCTGTCATCTGTGAGAGGGTGAGGGTCAGTGTGAGGGTGAGGGTGAGGGGTGAGGGTGAGGGTGAGGGTCAGTGTGAGGGTGAGGGGTGAGGGTGAGGGGTGAGGGTCAGTGTGGGGGTGAGGGTGAGGGTCAGTGTGAGGGTGAGGGTCAGTGTGAGGGTGAGGGTGAGGGGTGAGGGTGAGGGTCAGTGTGAGGGTGAGGGTGAGGGTGAGGGTCAGTGTGAGGGTGAGTGTGAGGGTGAGGGTCAGTGTGAGGGTGAGGGTGAGGGTGAGGGTCAGTGTGAGGGTGAGGGGTGAGGGTGAGGGTCAGTGTGAGGGTGAGGGTGAGGGTGAGGGTGAGGGTCAGTGTGAGGGTGAGGGGTGAGGGTGAGGGTCAGTGTGAGGGTGAGGGGTGAGGGTGAGTGTCAGGGTGAGGGTGAGGGTGAGGGGTGAGGGTCAGTGTGAGGGTTAGGGTGAGGGTGAGATTTAATCCAGGAGCAGGTCTGACTTTCATTTAATCTGTGAATCAAACAGGATTACAGCGGCGACACTGTCATCCAAGAGACGGTGTCCTTCAGTCTGTGAAAGGTCAGAGGTCGAATAGATCGAATATTCCTGAGTGTCTGACCCGGTCTGACCCGGTCTGACCCGGTCTGACCCGGTCCGACTGTTTTGGTCTGGGCTCACAGAACTCAAAGTTCTAATCCTCAGAGTTAATCTGTTCAGCAGCACAAACAGGTCAGAGAGGGACGGTAGGGGAAGGTCCCGTCCTCCTTCACCTCTGATTGGCTCAGAGTGCTGGGCTCTGATTGGTTATTCCTGATGCCTGTGAAACGTCGTAGTCTGTCGGGTTATCAGATCTAGAATTACGATCATGTTCTGTTTGATGTTCAGAGCCGACCGCCGGCGCTCAGCTTGAGCGTGTGACGACGTTTCACAGCCAATCAGAGGCGAAGGAGGCGGGACCTTCCCCTACCATCCTTCAAAAAAAAAAATATCGCGAGAGGGAAGCCCACCTGACCTCCACAGACAGTCAGGTGACCTCTGACCTCTGAGCTCACCTCTTCCCGTTGAGGAAGGCCTCCCCGCTGGTCACCATGGTGTCACCTGTCAGCATCTTGAAGGTGGTCGTCTTTCCCGCCCCGTTCACGCCGAGCAGCCCGAAACACTGAGCACAGAAACAGGGTTAGACCTCCCACCTGATCAGAGTCTGATTATTGATTATTGATCAGCTGATCAGGCTCACCTCTCCGGGGGGAATCCCCACACACAGACGGTCCACCGCAGGTTTCTGCTTCCTCTTAAACACCTGAAAAAAAAACAAAGTTCACCCGATCATCGGCCATTTCCTGTGATGTCACTGTGGCTCCGCCCCCATGGGTGAGTGTGTTGTTATTGTGTATCTGCAGGTGTGGTACCTTGGTGAGCTGTCGGAGCTCCAGGATGTCCCCATGTCCCAGACCGTGGACGATCCTCTGCCTCTCTCGGGCCACGTCCTCGTCCTCCTCGCCCAGAGGAGCCAGTTTAGTCAGTGTGCTGACCGGCCTGAACACACAGAGATTTAGATTTAAAGACAGGGCTTTTATTTTGAAGGGATCAGAGTTTCCTGCAGCTCAAGATGGTGAACAAAGAGTTTAAGCTATAGATCTGCCTGACCAAGAAAAAAATGATGTTGACAAAAAAAGAAGTCCTAAAAACTGCAGTTCCATGAGTGTCCACCAGGGGCATGTCCCAAAGTGAGTCAGTCCCCATAGAGCCCCATGTTTAACCTCCCACTGTAACAAACAGCCTGGAACAGTTTTAGCCCCAATTTTCACCGCATCAGGAAAATCGAGATTGGGTGTGACACTCTTTTGGAAAGGACTGTCCTTTAAACGAAGATCTGGAAATCATAGATGCTGCATCCTCAGTTTTAGACAGTTAACTTGAATGGTTACGATCAGCTACGATTGAAGGATACGACCTTTTAGGAGACGATCAGGATGAAGGTGGAGATCGGGGGTAAGAACAAGTCTGGTGGACCCTCTACTCTTTAAAACTGAGGATGCAGCATCTATGATTTCCAGTTCTTCGTTGAAAGGACAACTGGACCGGTCTTGGTGACTGTGGGACTCGTACCTGGGTTTGATGCAGAACCTGTACTGGATGAGGAGTGTGATGATGAAGAAGACCACGCCCTCCACCGCCATGGCAAACAGGTTTTTTCCCACCATGTCCCACTCCAGAGGGGAGCGGAACCTGTTCTCGCCTTTCAAAATAAAACAAGAGTTCATCAGGTGAAGTTCAAAGAAAGAAACAACGAGGTGTCTCAGGAGCAGAGCATCATGGGAAACGTGTCCATACCGAATCTCTCCAGGGCGTCGGCCATGGCCTGGTTCTTCACCATGTCTATGAGACCTCGACCCAGACAGAAGTGAGGGAAGATGAGCAGGACGTTCTTCAGGATGTCGTTGATTCCTCCGATCTCCTACAGACAGGAAGTGTCACCACACCATCAATTTTTAATTTCAGTTACACTCTGAGATTAGAACAGAGTCTCCATGGCAACTCACATTGTTCCCAAAGAGTTCCATGACGAAGGTGGAGATGCTGCCGTTGATGCCGATGAGGATGTTGACGCTCGTGAGGACGACGTACGCCGTGCTTGGGATCGTGAAGAAGAAAGAGGCGGGGTACATCAGCGGCGTGATGGACCAGCTGGAGACGACAACGACGACAAACAACAACAAACATCAACAACAACAACAACAACAACAACAACGCAAATTAACAAACAGACAGATTGAAGTTTTGTAGTTCAGTGTTTTAGCTTTGCAGTAAAGTAGTTTTGTAGTTCTGTGTTGTAGTTTTGTTGGTGTTGTTCTTTGGTGCTGTAGTTTTCTATTATTGTAGTTTTGCAGTAAAGTAGTTTTGTAGTTCGGTGTTGTGGTTTTGTTGGTGTTGTAGTTTTGTTGGTGTTTTAGTTTTTGTTGTTGCTGTAGTTTTGCAGTAAAGTAGTTATGTTGTTTTTGTAGTTCATTGTTGTAGTTTTGTTGTTGTTGTAGTTTAGTGTTGTAGTTTTCTATTATTGTAGTTTTGCAGTAAAGTAGTTTTGTAGTTAAGTGTTGTAGTTTTGTTGTTGTTGTAGTTTAGTGTTGTAGTTTTCTATTATTGTAGTTTTGCAGTGAAGTAGTTTTGTAGTTCTGTATTATTGTAGTTTTGTATTTTTTTGTCTCCGTACCCGTAGAGCAGCAGGAGGAGGGCGAGCACCGGCAGGTTGGTCGCGGACACGTAGGCCTTTTGTTGGAAACAGACGAAGATGAGGATGACGAGCGTTGCCGGGACGATGTAGTTACACTGCAAACACACACACACATAAACACACAGTAAATACACAATGATCACAGAGAGACTCCGCCCTGCCGACGGGTGTGTTTGATTCGTGTCTCACCATGTCCCAGATGTAGTTGGCGATCCAGTAGAGCAGCGGCTGCACGCCGCTGATGAAGTGCATGTGTTTGGTTTTACTGACGCGCTCCTGAATCAGGAAGACGACAAAACTCGCAGGGACGAAGGACATCGCAAAGATCACACAGATGGACACCAGGACGTCCACTGAGGTCGTTACCCTGGAAACACAGGACGGGGGAGGAGTCAGAAACTCTGGGGTGAAGTGGTTTCAGGAGGTTCTGGTTCAGGTCTGCGTACTCACAGGGCGACCTGCGACAGCTGCTCCTTGGTCAGGTTGAGCGGGTGGTTGTGGGCGGAGATTCCGTACTTGCTGGGGTCTTCACCTGGGGGCAGGTGAGCTCTGAGGATGGCGTTATTCATCACGTTGATGAACGCTCCGATACTGTGCCAGCCTTTGTTATTGAACCACACCTGAGCACAGGTAGACGACAGTCAGACCCGTGACCTTCAAAGTGACCTTCAAAGTTTGAGAGTTTGGGTTTGTGTCAGCTGTTCCTCACCTTCACGTTGTTCTTCGTGTCCAAACCGTTGATGAAACCCGACAGATTGTCCAGGAACCGATCTGCAGCCGCTCCCTAAAACAACACAAAACCCAGGGTCAGTTACTGACCATCAGCTGCTCTGTGATTGGCTGATGACAATCTGTGTCTGAGATGTTATATTTCTGACAGATGTCTCACACTCTCTCACCTTCTGGAGCTCAAAGATCTTCCTCACTCGCTCGATTGCGTCGTCGATCTCTTTAGCGGGAGGGAGGACCTGAGTGCTCCTGGCGCCCAATGAGAATCCTCCGTACCTGCAGAGAAAAAAACACATGTTAGACAGGAAATAGAGCAGGACTTTCAGAATAAAAGCAGAAAAATATGAGAACTGACCTGAATTCATTCACCCAGACTTTGTTCTTCAGGCTGAAACAGAAGAAATAAATCAACGATTGAGTACCTCTGTGTACTTGTACTGCAGTAAATGTGTGTACTTGTACTGCAGTACCTCTGTGTACTTGTACTGCAGTACCTCTGTGTACTTGTACTGCAGTACCTCTGTGTACTTGTACTGCAGTTCCTCTGTGTACTTGTACTGCAGTAAATGTGTGTACTTGTACTGCAGTAAATGTGTGTACTTGTACTGCAGTACCTCTGTGTACTTGTACCGCAGTACCTCTGTATCCTTGTACTGCAGTAAATGTGTGTACTTGTACTGCAGTAAATGTGTGTACTTGTACTGCAGTACCTCTGTGTACTTGTACTGCAGTAAATGTGTGTACTTGTACTGCAGTACCTCTGTGTACTTGTACTGCAGTAAATGTGTGTACTTGTACTGCAGTAAATGTGTGTACTTGTACTGCAGTAAATGTGTGTACTTGTACTGCAGTACCTCTGTGTACTTGTACTGCAGTAAATGTGTGTACTTGTACTGCAGTACCTCTGTGTACTTGTACTGCAGTACCTCTGTATCCTTGTACTGCAGTAAATGTGTGTACTTGTACTGCAGTAAATGTGTGTACTTGTACTGCAGTACCTCTGTGTACTTGTACTGCAGTACCTCTGTGTACTTGTACTGCAGTACCTCTGTGTACTTGTACTGCAGTACCTCTGTATCCTTGTACTGCAGTAAATGTGTGTACTTGTACTGCAGTAAATGTGTGTACTTGTACTGCAGTACCTCTGTGTACTTGTACCGCAGTACCTCTGTATCCTTGTACTGCAGTAAATGTGTGTACTTGTACTGCAGTAAATGTGTGTACTTGTACTGCAGTACCTCTGTGTACTTGTACTGCAGTAAATGTGTGTTCTTGTACTGCAGTAAATGTGTGTACTTGTACTGCAGTACCTCTGTGTACTTGTACTGCAGTAAATGTGTGTACTTGTACTGCAGTAAATGTGTGTACTTGTACTGCAGTAAATGTGTGTACTTGTACTGCAGTACCTCTGTGTACTTGTACTGCAGTAAATGTGTGTACTTGTACTGCAGTACCTCTGTGTACTTGTACTGCAGTACCTCTGTATCCTTGTACTGCAGTAAATGTGTGTACTTGTACTGCAGTAAATGTGTGTACTTGTACTGCAGTACCTCTGTGTACTTGTACTGCAGTACCTCTGTGTACTTGTACTGCAGTACCTCTGTGTACTTGTACTGCCTCACCTCTTGCCGATGATCTGAGCGTACGTTTTCACCAGGTAGTCGGAGATGTTCCGTCCGGTCAGGTTCTGCAGAGCGTCGGTGGCGCTCAGCTTCATCTGAACACAAACACACACACTGTAAATACACACACCTGACACACACCTGCACAGAGGAGTCCAGGTGTGTCAGCTGACTGACCTCAGGGGGGGGCAGTCCTCCGGCGCCGGCGGGACACTCGGGCAGCATCTTCTTCTTCCCGTCGCAGGAGCAGAAACAGGCCGGAGACGGGTCGTCCATGGTCCAGTTTCTGGAGCTGAAGAGCTGCTGGACGCTTTCAGGGACGTCAGGGTAGATCCAGTCCTCATCCCCCATCGTACAGGGGGCGTCTCTGAGGGAGGGGGCGGGGCAACAATGATCATTAACCACACCTGTGACTGATAAACGCTGGACGGGGTCGCGTCGCTCATCGTTCTGATCTGACGTTACATCCAAACAAACACACAATGTGACTCTCTACAGCCAATCAGAGCCCTGCATTCTCTCAGAGGGTAAAGGTGAAAACACAGGTGTCTTACGGGATGGAGTATCCGTCCATACAGCGAGTCCCGAAGCCCGGAGGATCGAGGAGCGTGTTCAGTAACCTCTGCATGTTGGCGTCTGAGGGGGCGTCATCGCTGCCGCACAAACACAAACACACGTGAGTGTAACAGCTGAGCGCGTGCTCAGTACAGCGCACGGACACAGGTGAGCACAGGGGTGTACCTGATGAAGGTGACCTGGTCTTCGTACATCCAGGGCTGCAGCTCCAGACTCGGGTACTTTCCAAACGGCGGGACGATGAGACTGAAGACCAGAGCGATG
>OY660869.1:35810000-35820000 GCA_962446985.1 Xyrichtys novacula | reverse complement strand
TAATTTTTGTAAAGGGTCTGTAAACTTTGGAGGTTCTGGTTCTGGAGAAAGTCCTGGTTCTGACCCTGTCCTCTGAGCGGACCGACACACTGCGGTCCAAAGTGGATCTAGTGAGTCTACTCCTGTGTGGACTGTCTGGTACCTTCTTGATGGACACGGTGCTGGACGAGTTCCTGCAGGAACTCAGTGATGGTTCTGGTTCTTTCTTGACCAGGGTCAGGTAGTACCCGGTTCCCAGCTGGTTCTTCAGGTAGAGGGAGGAGCCAACGCAGCACAGCTTCCCGTGAGAGATGATGGCGATGCGGTCCCCGAGGATGTCCGCCTCGTCCATGTGGTGAGTGGACAGGATGATGGTCCGACCTGAGGGGGCGGGGACAGAACTTAGACCCGGTCCAGCAGGTGAGGTCACATAAATACAGGGTAGAGGGTCTGACCTTGTCTGTACTTGAGCAGTAAATCCCAGATCCCTCTGCGAGCGTAGGGGTCCACGCCGGCCGTGGGTTCATCCAGGATGACGACCTTTGACCCCCCAACAAAAGCCAGAGCCACAGACAGCTTCCTCTGCATCCCCCCCGACAGAGCGCTGGTCCTGGACTTTCGTTTGTGGGGCAGTCCGGTGTCCTGCAGGATCTGCTCTATCTCACCTTTGACCTGCTCCTCTGACAGACCTTTGAGACGCCCGTAGAACCAGATGTGCTCCTCCACTGTGAGCCTGCAGGGGGCGACAAAACAAACTATCATCAGCTGAGAGACGGACCTGTACTAAAGGTCCTGGACCGAGGGGGACTGGACTTAGACCAGAAGAGATCGGACCACCAAAACCTCAGAGAGTTCGGACTGAACCGTCATTCAAAGTTCTTCAGATGGTCCAATAAGGTCTGCAGAGAACCTTCCTAAGTTCATCTCAAAGGTAGGCGGGTCCTTCAGACGGACCCCAGGGGCCGCAAGCTCACCCCGACCTCCACCTTCATCCTGATCGTCTCCTAAAAGGTCGTATCCGCCGATCGTAACCATTCAAGTTAACGTGGTTTTTAGGTTTTTAGACGTCATTTCACCCCGATGACACCATGGATGAGGAGATGCTGATTCTAGAAGTCTAGAAGTAGATTTCCTCCTCTGGAAGGACACAATCTACTGCTTATATGTCTATGTGTCTGTCTTTAGAGAGACAACTCGTTATCGTACGATTGAACGTGAATCTGCGGGTTCTTGTGAGTTCTCGTGATTCCTGATCGCCGCCGTTCTGGATGAGGTGAGAATCGGGGGTCAGAGGGGACAACAGGACTGGGCCCAAAACGGACCCTTGAGGGACACCAGAAGAACCTGGGGGTCGACTCAGAAACTAGTCCAAGTTTTCGGTTCTGTGATGCGGTTTCAGACCAGACTGGGACTTTAAACATGAACCTGGACTGACAGACGAGTCCAGCATCAAAACAAAGACCACGTTCTCAAGGAGAAAGTCCTCCTGATGGGGGTCAACGATGGACATCTGTGTCGAGTGAAGGCTGCAGGTCCTGTTCAGAGACACAGGTCTACCTATAAAACCTAAACTGGTCCCAGTACGGAGCCCTGTGGTACCCCCTCCCCCCCCCTACAGACTGCAGGGTCAACAGCGGACTCATGAACAGGGTCAGGACTCACATGCTGAACAGGACGTTGTGTTGAGGACAGACTCCCAGACTCTGTCTGATGGCGCTCAGCTCGGTCCGGATGTCTTTACCCAGGATGTAGGCGGTCCCAGAGGTGGGGGGGAACAGACCGGTCAGGATGGACCTGCAGAGAAGAGGGTTAGTCGGGTTCTGGGTCTCAGAGTACCTGTCTCCATTCCTGATCTCTGTACTCACATGGTCGTGGTTTTTCCAGCTCCGTTGTGTCCCAGAAACGAGGTGATCTGTCCCTCGTAGAACCCGAGCGTCAGTCCGTCCACCGCCAGCTTCCTCCCGTGGCGGTAAATCTTCACCAGGTTCTCGATGTAGACTCCAGGTTCCAGGTGGGCTGGCTCCTCCTCGATGCACACAGCTGAGAGACAGGTACAGGTTACAGGAAGTCTCTTTCAAAGTAAAAGTCTGACTGGAGAATACTGAGGTTTTCCGCTCTGTAGCCCCCTCGTGTGGTGGGTATGTGTCACTGCGGTCTCACCTTCTGCGTTTCCTTTCCGGTACAGGGGGACTTTGCTGGACTTTCCGTCTTTCTCTCCAAACCAGTAGGACTTGGTGAAGGGGAAGAACCAGGGCCGAGGGATCCCGTACTGACCTGGGACACGAAAACGAAGGGTCGAGAGAAAAGATCGGAAAGTTCAAGACGTTTGTTCGGTGATGAGAATCTGGTTTTTTTGGGATGCTCCGATCAGGATTTTGGGTTCCGATCACCGATCCGATCTTACTGAAATCATTATCTGCCGATCCGATATTTCCAATCGCCGATCAAGGCGTTGAAAACAGCGATTCAAGCGTCTCATATTTTTGTGCAACAAATATTAAAATAGGAGACGAGAAAGTTTTAGGAAGTGACAACAGGGTATCTGCAACATTCCACTCTAGATCGGCGCCGATCAGCTAGGAGAACCTCTAGTTTCACATGACAGCTGCGGGCTCTCACCTGGAAACACGGCCTCCAGGTACCAGGTGAGGACTCCGTACAGGAAGGAGTCAAAGTACATGAGGGTGATGGCGGTGCGCAGGCTGAAGTCGTCCTCCTCCAGAGGACTGGACAGCAGGTTCTTCCACTGGATCCCGACCCCCTGCTCCTCAAACAGGGCGAAGTATTCACAGCCGAACCCGAACGCCACAGGAGACAGGAGGCTCTGTGAGGAGAAGAGACCATGTGACTCATCAGGTCCAATAACAGCACGGCGTCATAACGACCTGTCAGAGTGTGGGGGTCTTACGGCGAAGACTTTGGCCCCAAAGCCGATGTAGTCCTGCCAGGCCACGCAGAGGACGTACGGCAGGTACAGCGTGAAGTAGATGATCCCTCCGCAGGCCGCCGCCAGGTTAGCGCGAGCAAACGCTGTGCTGAGCAGGAAACACTGCATGATGGTGACCACGGCGAAGGAACTCAGGAAGAGGAAGATCACACCAGGGTCACTGTAGGGGAGGAGGTTCCCTTTCTGGTCCAGAAAACAACAAAGTTCAACAGAATCAGTTCAGCCCAGAACCCCCCCGCCCGCCCGCCCGCCCGCCGACCTCTAACCGGCTCACGGGTGTCCGAGTGTCTCACCTTCAGGAGCAGAACCAGCAGGCCGGCGCTGATCAGCAGGGGGATCAGGCAGCTGATGAACCAGCTGAACCACAGGATACCGTTATTCAGACCCATGATCCTCATGGTCTCCTTCAGACGCGCCTCCTTCTCGTACACCACGCTCTTCAGGATGATCGCCACCGAGTACATCCACGCCAAAGTCATGAAGAGCGGCATGGAGCGGCTCATCACGCGCAGGAATCTGACGGAGAGAGGGGGAGGAGTCAGAACCAGAAACCAAGAACCAGGGCCCTCAACACAGAACCAGAAACCAGAACCAGATCAGCTGTGTCGGTCCCTTACATGTCGTCCACGTAGCACGGGTACGGCATCTGCTGGATGTACACGCCCGTCTTCTCTTTGGTGCCCGTCAACGCTCTGATGATGCCTTGCTCGATGACATCCTGCAGGTAAGTGAACCCGCCCCAGATGTACCGCATGTCCTCAAAGGGGTCAGCCCGAGGACCCGGGTCCCAGTATCTGAGAGAGAACAGGGGGCGTGCGTTTATGATGGAGAAGTGCTGACAGTTAAATTCGCGCTCTCTGTCCTGTTGCTAATGGTTACCATAGATATCTAAAGGCCAACAGTGTGCGTAAGACATCTAGTGTTTATATATCTATGGCTGTAGCTGCATGTGGGCGGTACTGATGAGACTCTGTAAAGAGAGCTGTACTGAACACTGACCCTCTCCTTTGTCCTCGTTAAAGAACAATGTGGGGACCTGATGTTTGTCCGGAAACGTCCCCACAATGACTTAAAACAAACACACCCAACACACACATGTTTTTGTTTATAGGAGCATTCAGGATCACAGCGGCGCTCCAATCAAGGGTCACTTTCATCTGACTGTGGGTGTGTGTGTGTGTGTGTGTGTGTGTGTTCAGTGCGTCCCCTCACGCGTCTTTGATCTTGTTGGTGCGCTCCACGTTGTCGATGTCCATGCGGATCTTGTAGTTGAGTTTGGCGGGCAGCTCCGTGGCGTTGGGGTCGATGTCGGGGAAGACGATCCCCGCCCAGAACTTCCTGTCCTCCAGCAGCACCATGGACTGGTTCACCATATGCTCCTCGCTGGAGACCGGCTCCAGTTTGTCCAGGTTCACACACTACACACACACATGAACACACATGAACACACACAGATCAGGTCAGGTGGTCTAAGCCCACCAATCACAGCTGATTACAAGAGTAAATGGGATTAATGAAACTCTATAAAGAGTGGATGTTTTTATTTAATTCTCTGATAATCTGAAGAACTGTCTGCTCTGCGTTAAAAACACTCATGACTCTGTAGTGGAAATCACTGAATAGGTTCTAATCAGACTGAGGCCCACTTTGAAAACCAGTCAATCTGATCAACAAACGTAGGTCTTAAACTCAGAATTTAACTTAAACCTGCTCAGATTAAACCTGCTCATACCAAACCTGCTCGTAAAAAAACTGGTTGGATTAAACCTGTTTAGATGAACCCTCCTCAGATTAAATTTCCTCGCATTAAACCTGCTCAGATTGGACCTGCTCGGGTTAAACCTCCTCAGACTAAACCTAGTTAGTTAAGATCTGTTCAGACTAAACCTGCTCGGATTAAACCTCAGATTAAACCTCCTCAGATTAAACCTGCTCGGGTTAAACCTCAGATTAAACCTCCTCAAATTGGACCTGCTCAGATTAAACCTCATCACCTTGAATCTGTTCAGATCAAACCTATTAAGATAAGACCTACTGAGACCTGATCAGATTAAACCTGCTCAGATTAGACCTGATCAGATTTAACCTGCTCGGTTTAAATCTGTTCAGATTAAACCTCCTCTTAATAAACCTGGTTAGATTAAACCTCTTCAGATAAACCATCCTCAATTTAAACCTGCTCAAACTAAACTTGCTCAGATTAAACCTGCCCAGATTAAACCCACTCAGATTAAACCTTCTCAATTTTAATATGTTCAGATTAAACCTGCTCAGATTAAACCTGGTTAAATTTAACCTGCTCAGATTAAACCTGTTTGGATTAAACCTCCTCAGTTTAAATCTGTTTTAAACCTGGATTAAACCTGCTCAGATTAAACCTGTTTGGATTAAACCTTCTCAGTTTAAATCTGTCCAGATTAAACCTGCTCTTAATAAACCTGGTTAGATTAAACCTGTTCAGATTAACCATCCTCAGTTTAAACCTGCTCAGATTACAAAGACAGAGCTGCCATCACAGACGGCAGAGACCTCAGAGTGTCTTCTTCTCTGTTGGCGTCTCTCTGAGTTTCGAGGGTTTTTGTTCTGACCTCCATGAAGCGAGAGATGCTCATGATGGCCTGGTCCGTCTCATTAAACACCTCCCTCCAGGTGATGGCGGTGCCTGTGGGTCGGGGATCCTCCCCCTTCTTGGACAGGAAGTTGGAGAGGTCAGCGACGGTCCAGTCGGTGCTGCTCAGCTGAGCGTGGAAGAACCTGGCGGTGACGTTGTTCTTCAGGAGAGTCTAAAACACAGACAGGAAGGACTTTTATTTTGTTACCACAGGACAAATTCAGGGATCCTGCTCGTCCCGACAGACCGCACCCTCACGCTTCACGCAGGTTACTCATTCGCTGCCATTTAAATAAAAAAAAACAGAAACAGAAACTTTTAAAACTCCTGGAAAAACTGGGTTGATTCAGAAATTCAGTCAGAAATGTGTTCAGTATATGTAAGATGTTGATGGAATATTGATCTGTGAAATCAATAAGGAAGAAAATTAAAATAAAATAAAGTCACAAGCATGATCAAAAAACACAGAAGTACTGCCAGAGTGATTTTCAAAATAAAAGCCCAATGTGTTCTCTCTGCGGCGAGACTGACGATAATGAAGACAAAGAACTTTTCCGCTAAAATGATCAATTTCTGAGATTTATTTTTAGTCTTTGTATCAGCACTGATTCGTCTAAAGGTTGATAAGTTCTCAGAACCTCATGGACCAACTGGACTGAACCTGGTGGGAGTGCAGATAAAGATGACATACACCCTGTTTCCACCACCAGGGGGCAGCGACAGCTCAGTTTACAGTCTGTGTCACTCTCTCAGTCTCAGGTGAAGAGAGGAAACCTTAAAAAAGACTTTAAACTGAGACAGGAGACCCTAACCTGGACAGGTGGTCTCACCTGGACTCTGAACAGAACAAATACAACAAGAATGACAGATTCAGGACAGGTGAGCGTGAGGGCGGAGCCTATTTACCCTGACCAGGTCCATCTGCTCGCTGTTCTCCATGAAGTCCCAGACTTTGGGTCTCATCTCCTCCCACATCCCACCCAGGTCCCTGAACACGCCCAGCTCCTGGAAGGTCCGGTTCACCTGAACGCACCAGAATCATAGAAACAGGTGAGACAGATCAGAGAGACGGGACAGGTAAGACACAGGTGAGAGGAAGTGTTCAGGACAGGAAGTGATGTCAGACCTCGTGGATGACCCTGGCGGTGGCGGGGGTGTGGGGGGTGTAGAGGATCTTTCCCAGCAGCAGGGGCTTCACAGCGGTCCAGATCATCCGGGACATCGGGTTTGAGTCCATGCTCCGGACCAGACTGTTACAGAAGGGGGCTGAGACACACACACACACGCACACACACACACACACACACACGCACACACACACACACACACACACACACACACACACACACACACACACACACACACACACACACACAGAGCTGTTAATTATCTGTATTTCAGTCATTATGAGTGGGAGGGGCTTGTTGCAGGTGTTGATTGACACATAGATAAACCAATCAGACTTGGTCATTCTCATCACTGCGTCAAAAGACTGAGCATGCTCAGATCCATACGTGTGTTTATCAATATTTAAAGTCATGGTTGGCGATTGTAGAGATTGGTAATTATCATGAACCTCGTTTCTATGGCGACCATGGTTCTATAGTGCGATCTCCACAAACAGTTGTTTAGCCGATATTTCTCTAGCGTGTTTCTGTCTCGGTGTCTGGACTCACTGGTGGAGTTGTCGTAGAGCGACGTCGGCTCGTCCTCGCTGCTGTTGTGGTTTCCGAACAGCGCCTTGTAGTTGCTGTCCTCGTACCAGTTCAGGGACTTGATTTGGAGACCGCCGCCCTCGGGGTGACCGCACACGATCCTGGAGACCGCCTGGTACATGGTGCTGGGGGACGACGTGGCGTTCTGAGTCAGGAACACGATCTCATTCCTCAGGTCGACCCAACTCTTCATACCCGCCAACTAGAGAGAGAGAGAGAGAGAGAGAGAGAGGGAGGGAGGACAAATCAAAAGGAGTCTGAGCCGTCAGGTGAGTTTACCTTCACTGTGTTTTTGTTGTTTCTGTTTTTCTTCTGTGAAGTTGAGTCAGATCATTTTAGACCTGCTTATATTTGATCCTGTTTTCATCTGACAACCAAGTGGAGTACAGGTGAGATGGTTGAGACAGGTGAGACAGGTGAGACAGGTGAGACAGGTGAGACACAGCTATCCTGTCTGCCTCGTTGCCAGTCCATGACAGTCCTGTCGTCTATAATCACAGACTCTCTGTTTCAGCTGTTTCTGCTCGTTTTTACACGAACTCTGTTTTTTATCAACTTTCATCATCTCACCGCAGTCGCCGGGTTGATTTACCCTTTTCCCATAATGCTTTTCCTTCTGATTTTGTGACCCCTACACTGACTTTCATCGTACCAGGGCTTGTATTGCAATTTTGATGATAGTCTGTTGACCAATCAGAGGCTGAATCTATGATCAGCTGAACTTTCAAGGCCCAATCAGACTCCAGTGTTTAATGAAAGCGATAAATATATTTATTTATATATTTATTTTATTTTGATTTTTTACTTTTTATTTATTCTTATTTTTTTCATTAAATTTTTTAATTTAATTTTTTTAATTTATCTTTTATTTTTTTGAAAGTGATAAATATTTTATTTATTTTTTCTAAATTTTTTATGTATTTTTTTTTTTACTTTTTTAAAATCTTTAATTTACTTTTTTATTTTTATTTTTTTAATTTCTTTTCTACTTTTATTTTCTAATTTTATTAAATCTTTATTTTTTACTCCATTAATTTATTTTCAATTTTTTGTTTTTTTTTTAAGTGATGAACGTGATGAGAGTCGTGATAAAATTTGTGTCGTTGTTCGACTTTCTTTCGTTACAGAAAATCTACAGGGATCCACGAGCAGAGTCATTAACTATATTCGCATTAATTAGCTCTGATTAAGTCCCGCCTCCTGTGACTGATGACATCAACAGACTTCCTCCACACTCCAAATGTTTTTCACAATAAAATAACTTCAGACTGAGTTTGAACTATAATTTCATGAACTAAATAAAAGATCGACTCTTCGTTTCTGCGTCTGTTGAACTCGCCTCGCTTTAACTCTCACTGTCCAGGACGGAGGAGAGAGAGAAAGTGGTGGAGCTGTTTTTGAGTGTTTTCACAGAAACAGCTGTCCGGCTCTGAAGTCAGCGCGGGTTTATCTGCACAGTCAGCAGTGATCTGAACTGGATCCTAATGAACTCCAGTAACTCCGGCGTTACTCAGAGGAGGAGGGGGGTCACATGTTTCCTGCTGCTCCAGGAGGAAGAGGAAGAGCCCGAGGTTACTGACGGTTAAACTGCAGCAGAAGTGAAACCGTCTCAGAGTGAATGTGAGCCAAAGGTGATCCTTTTAAAGGACCAGACTGTTATTTTTTTATATTTATGAGTTTAACTCAGACGGAGACTCAGCTGAACTCTGACCCGGCTCAGCTCCGTGTGAAAAAACCCAGACCTCTGTAACCTCGCAGGAGTAACTTGGTGTGTCAGCCGTTTTAGTTCATCCTGAAAGTTTAAAGAGAATGTGCAGAAGTGGAGAAACGGGGGATCTTTGATTTTAGGTCCGTCCAGCAGCAGAAAAATGCTTCACAACAGAGACATGCTCGCCGTCTCCTCCTTCTGTAACTCGCTGAAAACACACCTCTGATATTTGTCTGTAAACCTCAGGGAGGACGGATCGCTGTAAAGTTCAGAAAAGACAAACACTGGTCCACAGACGAAAACAACAAACTCTGAATTACTCCTCATTCTGGAGTCGAGACACACCTGAAAAACTGAAGACCGTTCCCTCAACCCTCGATGGATCCATTTTAGCAGACCTAGACCGGCCTGACGCACAGGCGGGTCTAGGTCTGTTAAAATGTACAAACTACCACAACACATTACTGAGCACCTGAAGGTGTTTGTTTATTTATCATCCCATCTGGATACTTCACATTTCATATTTATTACTTATTTCATGGGCCCATTTTTTCATATCTCACTTTTTCTCTGTGGATGTTTAATATATTAAGTCTGTATTTATTGTATATATTTAATATATTTAGTCTGTATTTATTGTATATATTTAATATATTTAGTCTGTATTTATTGTATATATTTAATATATTTAGTCTGTATTTATTGTATATATTTAATATATTTAGTCTGTATTTATTGTATATATTTAATATATTTAGTCTGTATTTATTGTATATATTTAATATATTCAGTCTGTATTTATTGTATATATTTAATATATTTAGTCTGTATTTATTGTATATATTTAATATATTTATTCTGTATTTATTGTATATATTTAATATATTTAGTCTGTATTTATTGTATATATTTAATATATTTAGTCTGTATTTATTGTATATATTTAATATATTTAGTCTGTATTTATTGTATATATTTAATATATTTAGTCTGTATTTATTGTATATATTTAATATATTTAGTCTGTATTTATTGTATAT